>JAODAL010034144.1:0-44641 GCA_025379985.1 Phyllomedusa bahiana | reverse complement strand
TGGAGAAGGGCGAGATTTGGTGGGTTATCAGTCTTGATTTTCTCTTTTAAGTGACAGACACACAGCACTTTTACTTCCTGAAATGAGCAAAAGTAAAAAGGGTGAAGGTATCAAGTTGGTTCAATCTAGGTGATATGACCCAGAAAAGTATTCTGGTCACTGATCATCATGAGGGCACATTTGTACTGCCAATGTGCATGGTCACATGTAAAACTAGAGCAGTGTCAAACATGATATCGTAATGCCTTCTTTTTTCTCATTAATCTGAAATTGAGTTGATGAAATTCTATTTGTCAGCTAAACAATTTGCAAAGGTGTAAAGGATCTCAATATATTTACAGAAACCAAGTAGTTTTCAGTATTAGTATGGTTTGTATACGTTAAACTATTCCGATTACATGAGAAGGAAAGAATTTGAGAACATGAGACATGAGGCATGTTTTTTTCAGTGCTGAACTCGAGCTTTAAGGTGGGAAGTGAAAGCAAAAAAGCACAAACCACTGAGGCTTCTGCACCAATAGAGGAGCATTCTGTGGTTTACGCGAGAAACCTACAAGAAGCCAATTCAAAGTGAAAACTTCAAAATGAGTTCTTTGTCTCTTGCCAAGTAGGACTAAAGTCTTAAATGTTATATCAAAGAATTGCAGTACTGAGCCTTTAGGCTGTCATGCCAGCTTCTTGTTGGACCTGTTCACTATATAAACACTTATCTTTTGTTACATAGATGAATATGCAATTGTCTTTTAGCTTTAACTTACTAATGTTTAAAGGGAATGCTTCATGTATTTCATTTTAGCTTTACCTATTAGATGTAAGTCCTTAGATGATGAGTAATCTGTATGGCCTTTTTTCAGTGCTTTAGCTGCTATTTTTTATTTTTACATGCCTCTTCTTCACCAAACAGACCAGGGAGAGACAGGAGAGTTGCCTATGAAACTTTACAAGTGTGTGGTTTTGTTATTCTGCTTTATCTAAAGGGTAATACAATAAAACGGTAATCAACTTGCCTACCCTATATTAATGACATGACCCTGCTTGTTTTGTTCCAGTCTATACAGCAAAACTAACAAGTGCGCTATAGAAAATAGAAAGACATATCATGTTGTGTTTATTGTGTGTGCTCTAGTGACCAATGGGGAAACTGTAATAGTTAATTTTTATGTATATAGTAGAAAAACAATAGCACCAAAAATAAAATACATGTTTATAGTAAAAAATTGATTTAAAGGGGATGTTAGTTTTCAGAAATAATCTGTAAGTTGAGGACCTAAAATAGAACAAAGCTTACTCAGCTGTGTTCCATGCACTGTTCCAATACCACCTCCGCTCTTGATGCTCCCCACCAATGACATCATGTTTATCAGTCACATGTTGCTACAGCCAATTGCTTACCTAAACAAACTTTTTCTGTATGAATGGTATGTGAATGCTTAAGACAATGATTGGCTGAGGTGTGATGTGACCAATAAACGTGACTTCATCAGCTGAGAGCACTGAGCGCAGCATTGGCGCTAGAAGAGAACAGGTTTTGAATGGTGAGTTATGTTGTTTCTATTTTTAAGGCCCTCAGAGTAGCAGATAATTTTTTAGAACTAATGGACAATTCCTTTAAATAATATAATTGTCTAATTATACATTTTCTTTTGAGTACCAGCAATTAACTTGATCTGTACCTAGGCTACTGCACCCTTTTATTTCAATCATATTTAAAATATGAACAAATTGATTGATAAATTATTTATGTGACTTTATTGTTTTAAATTGAAGCTTTACCTTTGATTATTCATGAATATAATAGGAAGAAAAATAACATTGTTCATCTTTGAAATGCATGTTTTTTGCTGGTTCCACTATTCAGTTTGCTTTTACTTTACAGAGTAGAAAACAGAAGAAACACTCAAGGAAACTTATACATTGTTATTCCTAATGCAGGGTGTTATATGGTATTGCATGACTTAGGGTGTGTTCACACGGGCTAATTTTTTTGTGCTCTAATACGGGCAAGATGCTTGCCGAAATTACGGTAATACATAATTCTCATAGAGAACTATGGATTACGCCTCCTTTCCCCGCTCATACAATACGATCGTATTGTACGCGCAGGGAGATAAGTGACATGTCAATTACTTGCGGTGAATATGCGCCGCGAGTAATGACTGTCAATGCCCCCCCCCCCGCATGGCGGGAGTACGCACTGAGCAGCACGACTCCCAAATCACCCGGCGTAATTGCGGCCGTACTGTATGCGCTGCAATTACGCCGTGTGAACATAATCTAAGAGTATATTCACACGCCGTAAATTTGGCGTGCATTTCGTCGCGTATTTGCGCTTAATACGCGGAGAGATGCACAGCGCAATTATGGTAGTCCATAGCTCTCATAGAGAACTATGGAATTACGCGTTGTCCCCCCGTGCCGCAGGAGTACGCGCGTATTAGCGCGACTCCCAAATGCGCCACAATTACACCGTGTGAACATAGCCTTAGGATTCACAGAACATATAAAAGAAAATGTCTGTGTCAAGTATCTGTACACATCAGGCGCTACACTAGGCACAACCAAAACTGCTAGAAAAGGCAGGTCAAATTCATTCGTAATAGGAGGCAACAAAAGCCCCTGTGTTGCATGGGATAAGTTGCACAGGTACAAAATACTGATAAGCAATAACTCACACATCTACTATTCATGAGCAAAGTAACTGCTTAGTACAGCTTAACACATGTTAAACCAGTTCGCATCAGGATGCTGAAGAATCACATCACCATACAGGGAAGAATGCACAAGTGCAAATATAATGATAGATAACCATTCACACACCTACTATTTTTGAGGCGGGTTACTGCTAATATAACAACTGCACACAGATAGGAAACCAACAGGCGCACTCTGATGTCTATTTGTGACATCTATACTATTCAATTAGGCAGGCTGACCAGTTCACGCTAAACATAACCCCAATCTACTTACACAAGGTGTAACACAGTGAATCAGTTTTTTTCCAGATTTGGACGACTTTGACATGTCAAAAAGTAAAATTATGTTTGCATATTTGTGGTTAATTTGATTTTATAAATATTCCTCTAAATTTCAAATTGCAATCTTCATTCCTTTATTTATTTACAGTTACACAAAAATATTATCTCATATCCACACAAACATATACACACTGTGAACAACATATGAACACATAGGGAGACATGTATAGAACTAGGTGGATTGAAGTGCATTTTCGCATCTTGTTTTCAGTATATTATGCGCCTGAATGTATGAAAGGGGTATTTGCATGATTATAAATGGTGTCTAAAGTTCATCACACCTTGCCTGTGTTTTTGGCGCATTATGGAACTTAGGCGCACAAGTAATGCGTCAAACTTGTATAAATGCTATAGATAGGCTGGAAATAAAATAATCGTTAGAATAGCATGTCAGTGAATAGAAACTATGGTACTGATCTTGCTTGGTGAACCACAGGTCCCAGAAAGACCTATGGTGTGCTGGCTCTTGCTGTATGTAGAATAAAAGGTGAGAGCAGCAAAAATACATTTCAAATTTAATGTAGTAAAAATTAGAAAATTAAAAATCTGAACATCATCATCAGTGGGTTATTTAATGTAAAATTAGTTTTAGATTCTATTAATTTTAAATACATTTTATGTGAGATATTTTTATATTTTTGGGGATATTATATATTTTTATATTAATATGGTAACATTGTTTATTAAATTAAAATAATTTAATTTTATATACTTTGATAATTATCATGAATTACTTTTTATTATTGTACTGGTGTAAGTTGAGAAGTATTGGACATTTTTTTCCCTAACAGCAAATCTAGCTCCACCTCGACTCCTCAGGCTAAGGCAGACCATATTAAAACAGGTCTGCCTGTTTGAGCAGTAATGCACCTAGTTTGGTTAACCTGCATTCATATATGTATCTAATATTACGAGTGTGGTGCGACATGCCACCAGAACGGCCCCAAAATGCCCCCTCATGTTAGGCGCATTAAAAAGTGTTGAGTCTTACGAACAACACATTCGTCTGGCGTACTAGACATCGTAGCCTGCTCACTTAGATGCATTTTATGCCAGAAAAGGGTGAAAAAACAATCATACATGTCTCCCACAGTCACACCGTGCCACACATATACTGTGAAACTTACATTTACCATGTCTGCCTGATTTTTCTCATGAGGTGGTATGTACACCAGGACATGATTGCTTCAGTCAATAATAATGCTCAGATACTGGATCATCTTCCACCCTCTTCTTTTGGAATCTACTGGTGTTTGTAAGCAATAAAGTATGCTAACTGCTGGTCAAAGATTAATATTTCCAACATAATATTAACCTTTCACCAGCAGATGGCAGACAGCATTACATGTGCAGACTTTTTTGGAAGAGGCACCATGTACAGTATATACCTAACTACATACCTGGGGTCCTATGTACCTAACCTACTAGGGGACATAACTACCTATAACTACTGGGGTGCATATCTACCTGCATACTGGGGTCCCTATATACCTGTAACCTACTCGGGGGGCATATATACTTATAACCCAGTGGGGACATACACTACCATTCAAAAGTTTGGGGTCACTTAGAAATTTTCTTATTTTTGAAGAAAAAACACAATTTTTTTCAATGAAACTAACATTAAATGAATCAGAAATACACTCTATACATTGTTAATGCGGTAAATGACTATTCTAGCTGCAAATGTCTAGTTGTTAATGCAATATCTACATAGGCGTATAGAGGCCCATTTCCAACAACCATCACTCCAGTGTTCTAATGGTACATTGTGTTTGCTAACTGTGTAAGAAGGCTATTGGATATTTTGAAAATCCTTGAAAACCCTTGTGCAAGTATGTTAACACAGCTGAAAACAGTTTTGCTGATTAGAGAAGCTATTAAACTGAGCTTCCTTTGAGCTAGTTGCAAATCTGGAGCATTACATTTGTTAGTTCGATTAAACTCGCAAATTGGTCAGAAAAAGAGAAATTTCATGTGAAACTCGACAGTCTATTCTTGTTCTGAGAGATGAAGGCTATTCTATGCGAGTAATTGCCAAGAAACTGAAGATTTCCTACAACGGTGTGTACTACTCCCTTCAGAGGAGAGCGCAAACAGGCTCTAACCAGAGTAAAAAAATAAGTGGGACGCCCCGCTGCACAACTGAGCAACAAGACAAGTACATTAGCGTCTCTAGTTTGAGAAATCGATGCCTCACAGGTCCTCAACTGGCAGCTTCATTAAATAGTACATGCAAAACGCCAGTTTCAACATCTACAGTGAAGAGGCAACTCCGGGATGCTGGCCTTCAGGGCAGAGTGGCAAAGAAAATGCCATATCTGAGACTGGCTAATAAAAGGAAAAAATTTATATGGGTTAAAGAACACAGACATTGGACAGAGGAAGATTGAAAAAAAGTGTTATGGACATTTATGAGACGCAGAACAACTGAAAAGATGCTGGAAGAGTGCCTGACGCCATCTGTCAAGCATGGTGGAGGTAATGTGATAGTCTGGGGTTGCTTTGATGCTGGTAAAGTGGGAGATTTGTACAAGGTAAAAGGGATTGTGAATAAGGAAGGCTATCACTCCATTTTGCAACGCCATGCCATATCCTGTGGACAGCGCTTGATTGGAGCCAATTTCGTTCTGCAAAATGACAATGACCCATAGCACACCTCCAAATTATGCAAGAACTATTTAGGGAAGAAGAAGGCAGCTGGTATTCTAGCTGTAATGGAGTGGTCAGTGCAGTCACCAGATCTCAACCCCATTGAGCTGTTGTGGACAAGCTGCTCCCACAACAACTCAATGAGGTTGAGATCTGGTGACTGTGCTGGCCACTCCATTACAGATAGAATACCAGCTGCCTGCTTTTTCCCTAAATAGTTCTTACATAATTTGGGAGGTGTGCTATGGGTCATTGTCCTGTTGCAGGATGAAATTGGCTCCAATCAAGCGCTGTCCACAGGGTATGGCATAGCGCTGCAAAATGGAGTGATAGCCTTCCTTATTCAAAATCCCTTTTACCTTGTACAAATCTCCCAATTTACCAGCACCAAAGCAGCCCCACAACATCACATTACCTCCACCATGCTTGATAGATTGTGTCAGGCCCTCTTCCAGCATCTTTTCAGTTGTTCTGCATCTCACAAATGTTCTTCTGTGTGATCCAAACACCTCAAACTTCGATTTGTCTGTCCATAACACTTTTTACAATCTTCCTCTGTCCAGTGTCTGTGTTCTTTTGCCCATATTAATCTTTTTCTTTTATTAGCCAGTCTCAGATATGGCATTTTCTTTGCCACTCTGCCCTGAAGGCCAGCATCCCGGAGTCGCCTCTTCACTGTAGATGTTGAAACTGGCGTTTTGCAGGTACTATTTAATGAAGCTGCCAGTTGAAGACCTGTGAGGCGACGATTTCTCAAACTAAAGACTCTAATGTACTTGTCTTGTTGCTCAGTTGTGCAGCGGGGCGTCCCACTTCTCTTTCTACTCTGGTTATAGCCTGTTTGTGCTCTCCTCTGAAGGGAGTAGTACATACCGTTGTAGGAAATCTTCAGTTTCTTGGAAATTTCTCGCATGGAATAGCCTTCATCTCTCAGCACAAGAATAGACTGTCGAGTTTCACATGAAAGTTCTTTTTCTGGCCATTTTGCGCGTTTATTCGAACCAACAAATGTAATGCTCCAGATTCTCAATTAGGTCAAAGGAAGGTCAGTTTTATACCTTCTCTAATCAGCAAATCTGTTTTCAGCTGTGCTAACATACTTGCACAAGGGTTTTCAAGGGTGTTCAAAATATCCAATAGCTTTCTTAGACAGTTAGCAAACTCAATGTACAGTACCATTAGAACACTGGAGTGATGGCTGTTGGAAATGGGCCTCTATACACCGATGTAGATATTGCATTAACAACCAGACGTTTGCAGCTAGAAGAGTCATTTACCACATTAACAATGTATAGAGTGTATTTCTGATTCATTTAATGTTAGCTTCATTGAAAAAAACAGTGTTTTTCCTTCAAAAACAAGGACATTTCTAAGTGACCCCAAACTTTTGAACGGTAGTGTACCTTCCAACATAATGGGAGCCTTATATCCTACTGGGGGCATAAATATCTACCTTCATCCTGGGGGGACCTAAAAAGCTACCAGCCTACTGGGGGATCATATACATCTACCTACATACTGAGGGGCCCTATATAACTACCAACTTACTGGGGGAACAGACATAGCTACCAACCTACTGGGAGGCCTTTTCTAACTACCAACCTACTGGGTGTGGGGGGGCTGAATATAAATATCAGTCTACTGGGGGCCCTAGATAACTACCATTTACTGGGTGCATCTATATACCTCGCGACATACGGGGGGGCCTTAATTTACTGGTGAACCAATATATATACCAATCCACTACGGGCCCTTTACACCTACCCACCTGCTGGGGAACCCTATATACCTAACAAATTACTGGGGTTCCTGTACACCTACACTTACCATGCTGACCTACCTATTTTTATTTTTTGAGGCTATATTTCTTATTCATTTTCATTTCTCATTAATTTAGATGCCACAGCTGATCCATTTCGTGCTGTTACCGGCGAGATTGCGGCACAAAAGCTCCTTACTGACACTGGGACATTACGTCCAATGTCGTTAGAAATTTAAAAATATTATAATGACATAGTTATAAAACAAAGCAAACAAAGTTATGGGGGTATATTTTTGCATCACTTTTATTGTGAAAACAATGCAAAATTTGGCACACACTTTTTAATAAATTTCTTGCATTTCCCTTCATTGCACTTCAGTATAAGACTATTTATGAAATTCCGAACTTAATAAATCTCCCCCATTATGGCAACTATAGTGAGTAGCATAAGAAAGAATGTTGTCAGAATAGTTATATTCATTTTGCCCTTAAATAAAATTCTGTAGTAATTACACACTACTTTACATTTATCTAAAGTTCCCACAAAAAACATCAAATAACTAAGTCATTGTAAAAATAAAGTCATGGCCTACGGAATGCTACAAGGCAAAAATGGGGGTTTGTCTTTAATAATTCAGAATTCAAGGATTTTCTAAGGACATTCCTGTCATTCATTAAAACAAGTGAACCTGTATTTTATCTTTGGTGAGGTCTCTAGTTAAAGCACAGATACGGCAGAGAAATCTCTCATCTCTTCTATTTGAGTAGCTATTGGATGTTCAGATAGATGCCTGAAGGCTACTTTTAACGTGGAAAAGACAGTTTTGACAGTTACCTCACAGGCCAGGAACGAATATGACTGCTCAGACTTAAAGGTTACATCCACATCAGAGAAAGAGATAAATTTAGTTAAATGAATATTAGGCATGTTGTGAAGATGTTCCGTTCACTAGTAAGCCTACCATATATACTGTCACTTATGTTGGTATGAGTATAGATTTAAAACCCCTTAACGACCCTGGGCGTATGAGTACCAGGGCCGCTAAGAGGTTTTGCAGGGGGATCGCTTGCTCGCTAATCGCCGCTAACACCCGGCCGTTACAGCGCGAACGGGCAGCGTCGCCCGCCTGCGCTGTTTAACCCATCAGACACCGCGGCAAAGATGGCCGCGGCGTCTGAATGAATGACGATCAGTGCCGCGCACCGATCGTCAGGGTGATCGGCACCGTCGCAGCATAGCTGCAACGATCCGACCACCGGACATGGAAGTGGGGAGCCTTGGGAAGGCTCCTGTCACTTCCTTGACCTGGTTTGCCCACATCTTCCGTCCGCAGACAGGAAGTGGGGAAACCGCCATCTTGGTACACTCGAATGCATTGCATAGGCAATGCATTAGACTGTATTGACAATTGCGCCACCTAGTGGTCAAGTACCATAGGTTGCCTCAATGTTAAAGTAAAAAAAATAAATAAATAAAGTTTTACAGTACAAAAAAAAAGTATTAAAAGTTCAAATCACCCCCCTTTCCCCATTTTACAAATGAAAACAATAACATAATAAAAAAGCCACACATATTTGGTATTGCCGCGTCCAATCTATAAAAATATAACATCATTTATCCCGTGTGCTGAACACCGTAGAAGAAAAAAAATTCCAAACGCCCAAATTGCGTTTTTTTTTATCATTTTATGTCACATAAAAAATTGAATAAAAGTGATCAAAAAAGTCGCATCCATTCCAAACTGCTAGCGATAAAAACTACACTTCAGCCCGCAAAAAATGCACTGACATCCGTAGGTGTTAGTATAAAAAAGTTATTGGTCGCACAAATTGGCGCCGCGGCGCAAATTTAAAAAATAGAGAACGTTTGGAATTTTTTTATGGTTCCAAAACATAACGGAAACCCTACATGTTTGGTATTGCCGGATGCGTATTAACCTGTAGAATACAGAAAACACATTTTATTGACCGAAGATTGAACGACTTAAAAGCAAAACCCCCGCAAACAAGGCGGAAATACGTTTTTTTTTTCACAATTTGTCCCACTTGGAATTTTTTTGCGGTTTCCCTGTAAATTCTCTAGTATAGTGAATAACACCATTAGAAAGTACATCTTGTCCCACAAAATAAGAGCCCTCATGTGTCTATGTAGGTGGAAAAATAAAAAGTTATGGCTCTGGAAAGGTGAGGAGGGAAAAACTAACATGTCAACAACAAAAAACTTCGGGTCCTTAAGGGGTTAAAATGAGAAAGGTGACAAACAGAAAATCTAATCATGCACACTACTGTTTACTGTGGTTGATTATTGTACTAGGTAAGTCATCTGTGCAAGAGTACACAGTGAGAAAAAAAGGGAAAATCCCTCTGAGACTGTCTTTTATAAATGAATGAATCAAGAATGGCCACAGAACTGTAAATTGCCACTAGTTAATTCATCGATCTTTTCATACTGTAACCATTCTCAGGTATAGTCAAAGATAGGGACTGTTTATATCCCATTTGGAGTCATCTGACAGAGGTATTTGTTTCACAAGGTATATCTGAAGAATGGTTACTAAGTACAGTAGGGAAAATAAGTATTTGATACACTGGTGATTTTGAAAGTTTTTCCATCTATAAAGAATGGACACTTATGTAATGTTTATTGCAGGGGTACTTCAACTGTGAGAGACAGAATCTGCAAAATAAAATAAAAAATTCGGAAAATCACATTGTATGATTTTTAAATAATAAATTGCATTTTATTGCATGAAATAAGGATTTACAGTAATACAATAGAAAAACAGAACTTAATATGTTTCAGAAACCTTTATTTGCAGTTACAGATGTCAGACATATTTTGACAGTTAGGCCATGTTCACACGGCTTAAAATGGGCCGTATTTCGGTCCGTAATTACGCACCGAAGTGCGCCAATTACGGGCCGAAAACGGCCCATTCATTACGGTAATTCACAGTTCTCATAGAGAACTATGGATTACGTCTCCTCTCCCCGCCCGGCGAAGCCGCCGGGCGGGGAGATAATTGACATGTCACTTTCTAGCGGCGTATACGCGCCGCTAGCAGTGATAGTCTATGGGCCGGCGAAGTGCCGGCCCCCTGCTTACTCCCCCGCTCCCGCCCCGCCCCCGTCCACACGGCGTAATTGCGGGGCGAAATTACGCCCCGCAATTAAGCCGTGTGAACATAGCCTTAGTATGTATAAACTGTTAGAACATTGGAGCTTGCCTGGGATTGAGCTTAATGGGGCATTCCCATCTCCCTTAATAGGGCTGGTAGCTTAATGCAGGTGAAACAATCAACTTTATTAATATATATTTATGTTTCAAAAATGCTTTACCTGATACTTCTGTTTTCTCCACTTCAGTGTTTTCTGCTATTTTCCTAGGTTACCCATGACATAGCTTATGGTGGGGTTCCTGGGAACAGGCATTTCAATGCATGCAAATTTCTTTCTAGCCCTGACACAGCTTTTTTACCTACAGCACTGACAGAGAACCGTTTCAGTGCATTTGCAGTATTCCTAGAGCATTTGTCACTGGCCGTCCTCTGACTTTACGGCCACTGTTGATTTTTCACTCACGTTCTTGCTCATGTGCGGGGAATCATTCTATTAGGAAAGTTTCTAGGCTAAATTGCACTCAAGGCTGGAAGGAAAAATTCCCTAGCCCCTCCACATCGCTCCATGCCATGATACATCACATCAACATTAACCAGTTCTGACTGGGTTGTTTTCCCACCTTTCTGATTAGGCACATTTTCATTTTCTTTAGTACCTGTGTGCTGAAACGCTATAGCACTTTCTTGTTCTTCAGTTATATTTTTAATGTTTTCACCTTTTTTGTGGTATGAAGGCTTTATGCATTATTTTACATGAAATATTTTTTTTAAATACATGCATTGCCCAGAACAAAATAGGTTCTGTAGGTTTGTTATTAAGCTGAATTTGTATGTAAACTAGAACAGGTACATCTTTTAAGGCAAAACATTTTTTGGAGTTCTGGATATTGAATTAACATCCCTGTAATGTTTATTTTGCTGTCTGATTTTTATTGTTTTACGTACACTTGCAGCAGAGTCATTTATCTATATATGGGTAAAAAAAAATCTACCCTCACCCAATGTTAAGTACATATAATCATATGGGTGCAGAATCTACATGTTGCATCTAAAATAGCTGCTATGGAACCACAATTCCCAGCATTCCAAGCTTCCTATGCTTCAAGATAGGCATTCTAACTGCCATAAATGGTGCCTATATATACACTACTTATAAAAAGTTAGGGATATTTGGCTTTAGGTTAAAATTTCAGGATGACCTTAAAATTTCTTAAATTTTTTGTTAAACTTTCGAATGCAAATGTCCAGCTGTTCAATGTTTTAGTACTTTTTGCACAACTTGCTGATCTCTAACAGGGGCTTAATGGCAAAATTCACAACAGGTGTCTGAGCCCTAAATCGCCCAATAAATTTTGGGGGATCAATTTAAATTGCGATTTAAACAGTCCTTCTGATCATGAGACCAAGACAACACCTTACAATTGATGAACAATACCTCGCCATTGCAAAGCTTCAAGCAGGATGCTCTCAGACAGAAGTGGCCACTGAGTCTAGTGTCACAGAGTGTCATCAGCAGGTTGCAACAGAGATACGAAGACTGAAGAGTCACAGAAAGCAAAGAATAGACATCCTTTGTCTACTTCACACACTGATGACCACTTCATTATAAACAAGGCCATGCGGAACCGTATGATGAATGCTACACAACTCCAGGCAAGTTTAAGGGAGATGAGAGGAACCCAAGTGTCATGTCAGACCATTCGTATCCATTTACATCAGCACGGTTGGACTGCATGCTAGACAATCAACAAGGTTACCTGACCAGTACCTGACCTGGCTGATGCATATCGGTCTCCTTGACTTCTCCATTGTCAAGGAAAGGCAGGTCAGTAGCTACTGACATGTCAATCGCCGGGTAGATGTGGGTCCTTTGGGCCACCGTGAGCGAAGATGGTGGTAAAGCAGACCACACCAGTGAGTGGAGTCTAAAGGGCCCCTGGTATTCACTGGTGCCCACCACAAGGCCGGAACGTACTCAGCTGCGGGGAACCCCCAGGTTGCTACCCCTGACATGGCTACTCGTGGCAGGTGAAGTGCAGGTGATAGAGTCCAGGCAGGTATCAAGCAGGTTCAATGGCAGAATACAGCAGAAACAGGAACATAGGGAACAGGCTGACATGAGGCAAAACAGTCAAGATGGCAAGACACAGCAGCGTCAACAGGTATCGGGACAGCAGATAACAGCAGAATCCAGGAACCCAGGTATCAGGCAGACAGGCAAGACGGCAGTTACAGTAGGGTTAAACAGACAGACATAACAACAGGTAACAGCAGGAAGCAGTAGTCAGGAGCTCAGATGGACATTAAAAAACTGACCAGGGACAGAGGCAGGAAGTTCCTTATATGCCAGGAGGGCACAGGTCATTGGTACATTGTCCCTTTAAATCCAGACCAGCGAGCGCATGTGCGCATAGGGAGCGTGTGCAGACAGACAGGATCAGGAGCAAGCACAGGTGAGTACATAGACACAAGGGACACAGCAACAGGTACAGGAACTGGGGATACAAACAGGCAACACAGACACATCCGCAGGCCACAGCAGTGGCCGCGGCAGAATGGAGACAGAAGCAGGGACACGGCCATGTCCGTGGTCCACAACGTATACTATAGCATGGACCATGACATCCAACATCGTTGACATCCATCATTTTTACTCAGAGTGAGTCAACATCACTGAACAGCACTGAGGACTTTTGGTCCCTCGTCCAGCGTAGATGCTCCCTGGTCCATACAAGACGATGACGCCTGTGCTTGGTGGTGTGGTCAGGTACCGTTACCGGTCGTTTAGTATGCAGACCATACTATTGTAAACAGTTATCAATGGTCTGATTTGAAACTTGGTTGCCTTTCACCTCTCTTGAACATGCCTGGAATTGTATGGCATTCATCATCCGGTTCTGCAGGGCATTGCTTACAATGAAGTGGTCATCAGTGTGTGATATAGCTAAAGGACGTCCACTTTTTTGCCTTTCTGTGACAATTCCAGTCTGTCTGTATGTCTTTTGCAACCTGCTGATGACAATATTAGGCAGAATATTAGGGATCACTCTTTAAAGATACTCCGTAATGTATTTTTATAGCTCCCTAACCTAACGATGATGCACAATGGTAGTTCTTCACAGTGTATATTAAAAATATATATCCACTCCTTAACCCACAGCATATTATTTATTGGATGTGAGATATCAAACCATAGGAGTCTATTAATGTACTTTAACCCTGCATAAAACTTACAGGGACACTCCAAAGAATGTATATGAATAGTCCAATAGATATTGTTTGAGTGTAAATTCTTCACTCCTAAAAATACCAAATATGGGCTAAAAGCACTCTAAGGGAAGGTGCAGAATATACACATTAAGGCAACATGCATGAAATTTGGGTTAACATGCCAAGTTTCATGCGCCTAATAACGGCATAGAATGCGCCTGAATTATGAACCCACTTTACAGCGGGTCTTAGATCAGGCACAGTCTAGTGCTCAGGCGACAGTTCTGGCTCAGGTATACCACTTTCAAAGTGGTATACCTGTTCCAGCTCTAAAGCGCCTATAAATGCCGTTGCAAAGCTACAAATATGTAGCTACACTATGGTTCTAGTGTGCCCTGACTGAATGGGGCTGCACCTGACATCGCCAGATATCTGGTGCAGCCCTGTTCATACATGTCACCCTAATATATACAAAGGCTAAAATATCTAATATCATCAAAAACAATACTGTCAACACGACATAAATAAGGAGGGACACATAATTCAGTCTCATATCAGGACATAGGGTTATCTACCTTCATCAGTCCTTGAATTCCTGGGTACAAATTTATTTACCGATCAAATAAAGCATCTGAAATACAGAGTCTCATTCAGACCTTTAGGCAGGAGTGTGCCAAAGCCAATTTGGTTTATTTTCTTAATAATCTAATGTAAATATCTCCTATTCTTTCATAATTTCTGATCTGTTCTATTGCACTGAACCTCAAATCCGAGCACACACCCTGATGATACTCCCAAAGATGCCTGGCTATTGGGGAGTCACATCGGTTGCGTATGTCCACCAAATGCTCCTCAATCCTTTATCTGAGCTGCTTTTTCGCCTTCCCAACATACTGTGCACCACAACCACTTGTGCATAAATAGATAACTCCCTCTGAATGACAATTAAAGAACTCGCATAATGTGAATTCCTTTTTAAAGTGAGAACTGCAAATCGTCTTTTTCTGATCAATAAATGGGCAAGTTATACAACCCCTACATCTAAACATAACCAATGGTGTACGATCCAACCATGTCCCCGCTGGTTTTGAGCAAATATGGTAAGTTTTAATGAAATGATTTCTCAGAGATCTCTCCCTTCTATATGTAATCAGTGGATGAGGTGGCACCCTCTCCTTAAGGTCCTCATCACTTGTCAAGATGCCCCAATATCTCGTCAGGATGTTCCAGACCTCCCAATGATGGTCATCAAAGGTCCATTTTATTCTGAAATCACCACCAGTTCCATTCTGATCTTACTTATTTCCTGTCACCAATGAAGATGTCCTATTCCTTTCATAAGCATTTTGAAAGGCTGATTTTAGAACTGACTGTGGGTAGCCTCTATCAAAGAACTTCTACTACATATATGTTGCCTGTAAGAGAAAGTCTTGGATATAAGAAAATTTCCTGCGAAATCTTAGGTATTGCCCTTTTGGGATACTTCATTTCAGACTGGGGGGATGATGGCTCGCCCACCGTAAGAGAATATTGGTTGCTGTACTTTTTTTGATATTTCATAGTTCTCAAACTGTCACTTCCGTTCTTTTTAATTTTTAAATCCAGGAAGGAAATCTCTAGGTTATTTATCTCACTGGTAAATCGCAGACCTAAATTGTTTGTGTTGAGAGTGTGCATAAAACTGTTGAAGTCTTCCTTGCTGCCCTGCCATAGCAGGAAGACGTCATTAACATATCTGCCAAAATACAAGATCTTCTATCCAAATGTACCCTCTTCCTCCCCAAACTCCAGTGTCTCCTCCCACCAGCCCAGGAACAAATTTGCATATGTGGAAGCACAAGGGCTCCCTTTAAATTTCCTCTGAGCTGGGGGAAAATTCATCCCCAAAAAGGGAAGAAGTTGTGTGAGTACAAATTTAAGTAAGTCCAAGACAAAGACATTATGTGAATGATGCCTTATGCTTCTAGTTCTTAGGAAATACTCCACAGTCTGCAGCCCTATGTTATGTGGAATGCTGTTGTAAAGGGCTTCCACATCTATGGAAGTCAGCATTATACTTTCTTCCACTATAAGGTTCTCAAGCTTACCTAGTAAATAGGCGGTGTCTCACACATAAGATGGGAGGGAGGTTCCAAAACCACATAATATCTTAAAGATGTACTGACCTGCCCCTCTTGTGATAGACCCTATCCCTGAGACTATGGGTCGACCTTCCGAGGGCACTGGAAGAAGGATCCAAAAACCCCCCTTAAGTGAGCCTTATCCAGTGCATTTATTACAGGTTTCTAAAATCTTGCTAAAAAAAGGGGGGGGGTCAGGGTAATCTTAGTAGGGTTCCTTTTTCATTCAGGTAATTCAGATATTGTATGCCTAAAAAAAACAAATTTCCCCTTGTTGGAGGGGTTTAATAAAAATTTTGATCTGATCCCGCCAAAGCAAAATTGTCATTACTCCTCTTAGGGTTCTATGCTTCCATTTTTAATAGACCCAAGGGCGACATTTGTATTTTGGCACCCAACCCATTTTTTTTTTCACGCATTAGTAGCATGAATGCACGAATTTTAAACCCCGCTCTACGGGGTAAAATTAGGTGCTTTCTACTCCAAAAAACATATCCGCTTTTTTCTAAATGTTCCAGCGTAATGTCCCATCTTGCTTCATAAAGTCATAGGGGTGTGTGGCGACGCGCCTCCAGACTTCCCACCGTTCTCAGGGACATTACAATAATTTTGAAGTGCGCCTGATTATAAATCTAGTGAACAGGGCTGAACAAAATTTTGCGTTAAAAGGACGCCAGACTTCTGGTGTAGCCCATACATATATGTCGCCCCAAATGTTCCAAATCCTGTGTTGCTATTTCAGAATAATGGCAACTTTTGAGGACCATCATTGGGAGGTACGAGACATCCTGACGAGGTGTTGGGGGATCTTGATAAGTGATGAGGACTTGAAGGACATGATTGGATCAGAGACCGTTGGGTATGTTTAGATGTGAGGGTTGTATAGCTTGCCCATTTATTGACAGACAAAAGACGATTTGCAGTTCTCACTTTAAAAAGGAATTCACATTATGCGAGTTCTTTAATTGTCATTCAGAGTGAGTTATCTATTTATGCATATTGTGCACATTTATGCAGTTCTGGTGCATAGTATGATGGGAAGACGATAAGGCAGCCAGTCGAAGGATTGGGGAGCATTTAGGGGACATATGTAACCAATTTGACTCCCCAATAGCAAGGCACATTTGGGGCACCATCAGGGTGTGTACTCAGATTTGAGGTTCAGTGCAATAGAACAGATCAGAACCTATGAAAGAAGATTACATTATTAAGAAAAGAAACCGAATGGGTTTATCGCCTTGGCACACTCCAGCCTAAAGATCTGAAGAGACTGTAATTCGGATGCTTTATTTGATGGGGTAAATTAATTTGTACTCAGAAATTCAAGGACTGACAAGAGTGGATGACCTTATGTCCTGATATGGGACTGAATTTTGTGTCCCTTCTTATTTATATTATGTTGACAGTATCAGTTTTTGGTAATATTACATATCTTAGCCTTTGTATATATTTAATGTGTATATTCTGCACCTTCCCTTAGAGTGTTTTTTTGCCCAGATTTGTTATTTTTAGGAGTGAAGAATTTTCACTCAAACAATATCTATTGGGCCAATAATATGCATACTTTGGGGTGTCCCTGTAAGTTTTATGCAGGGTTAACGTACGTTAATAGACTCCCATGGTTTGACATCTCACATCCAATGAATGATATGACTTAATCCTATGCAGTGAGTTGAGGAGTAGATAGATATTTTTGAAATACACTGTGAAGAACTACCATTGTGCATTATCATTAAGTTAGGGAGCTATATATGACCCTATGTGTATGTGCTACCATGATGCATGGTGTTCCATAGGTTTGTTTATTCTGAGTTTATTGTAAAGTGATGGAACTACCTTGTAGTGAGTTATGATTGGAGACATAAGGATAGATATATCCGATATACCATAGAGGTAATTATTTGGTATGCACAGTACAGGGAACTGACGGACATTTAGTTCCACTTGGTAACTATGGACGCTAACAGGGTTTGACAGAGCACCGCCATGGTGTTTGACATCGGCGAGTGATTCCAGGTTAAATTTATCATGTGATTTCTGGCTCATTAATATTATTTATTTTAAAGCACTACTAATTCCATGGTGCTGTACATTGGAGGGGGGTTACATACATAATATGTGTCAACAAAGTACAGTGGTAACGGTAAGTGACAAACAACTGGTACAGAGGGAGAGGACCCTGTCCACGAAGGCTTACAATCTACAAGGAACGAGGGAAGAGACAGGAGATGGGGCGCAGACATGTTTGTGGGGCAGTGTACTGGTGACGGGGATATTGTAGGTTGTAGGCAATCCTGAAGAGATGGGTTTTCAGGTTGCTTTTGAAGCTGGTGAAAGTGGGGTAGTCTGATGTGTTGGGGTAATGAGTTCCAGAGTATGGGGAAAGCACGAGAAAAGTCTTGAGATGGTTGTGTGAGAAGCTGACAAGAGGAGAACAGAGAAGAAGGTCCTGTGAAGTATGGATATTGCGTGAGGGGAGATATCTGGAGATTAAGGCAGAGATTTATGGCGGGGAGAGGTTATGGAGAGCCTTGTAGGTCATGGTTAATAACTTGAAATGAGTTCGCTGGGCAATTGGTAGCCAGTGAAGGGATTGGCAGAGAGGAGGGGCAGACGAGTAACTAGGAGAGAGGTGGATAACATGGGCAGCAGTGTTGAAGATGGTTTGAAGGGGAGCAAGAGTGTTAGATGGGAGGCTGCAGAGAAGGATGTTGTAATAATCTAGACTGGAGATGACAAGAGCATGGACCAGCATTTTTGTATTATCAGGGTTCAGGAATGAGTGGATTCGTGAAATATTTTTTTTGGTTTTGGGGTGGGGGCAGAGGAAAGGGGTTTGGATGTTTGGTTTAAAGGGACAAAGTGGAGTCAAAGGTTTCCCGGCGGATTGGGGACCGGAGAGAGTGTAGAGCGTTGTGATGAGAATCAGGGGGGGGTGGTTTGCATGGGATGTGGAAAGTGTAAAATTCAGTTTTCTCTATGTTTGTTTAGGAGACTGGGGGAGAAAGTAGGGGATATGGTGTTAGCAGTCTGGGACCAGGGAGTAGGGTTAAAGTCTGGGGTGGAGATTGGGGGGTCATCAGCAATATGTGGTATTTAAAGTCATGTGTTTATGAGTTGCCCGGCCCAAAAGTTTAGAAAGAGAAGAGTAGGAAACCTAGGAATCACCCCTGGGGGGGCACCAACAGAGAGACCGGGGAGGGGAGGTGGTGCCGAGAATGGGTGCTGAAAGTTGTCGGTAAGGTAAAGGAGATCAAGGGCCCCAAATTCGTGATGTGAAAAGAGAGGGTTTGTTGCAGGAGGAAATGGTGACAGTTGCAAAGGAGAAGACAAGTCTTTAAAAGGAGGGACGGTGTGGCTGGGAACTCTAGCAGTTACTGGTATTGGGACTTTGTTAGGGCGTTTTGTAATATCCCTCCTCTCAGGACCTTCTTCTCTTGCTCCCTTTTATCAGCTCTTCGATAACCCTTTTCAAGACTTACTCCCATACTTGGGACTCATAACAAAACACATCGATTCCTCACTTTCAAAAGCCTCAAGACAACCGAAAAACCCTCTCTTTTTGACTGACTATAACCAACAATAACCCCACTGCAACTACTCCACCCCACAAACATGTCTGCCCCTCACTTTAGGTCTCTTCCCTCCTTCCCTTTTAAGCCTAAATGCAGGGTCCTTTTCCCACCTTTTTTACCGTTAGTTATTTATCTATCGCCCCCTTTTTCCCCAAAGGGGTTTTTTTAAAAAGGGGGGGGGGAAAAAAAATTTAAAAAGGGAAAATTTTTTCCCCTTTTTTTTTAAAAAGGGTTTTTGGGGAAAAACTTTCCCCCCCCCGGGGGAAAAAAATTTGGGGGGAAAAATTTCACTTTTTTTAAAAACCAAAAAAACCACCCCGGGTTTAAAAAAAAAAAAAAAAAACCCCCCCCCCCAAAAAAAAGGGGGGCCCCGGGAAAAAAATTTTTAAAAAATTGGGGGGGGAAAAATCAACCCAAAAAAAAAACCCCCCCCCAAATTTTAAAAACCCCCCCAAAAAAAAAAGGGGGAAAATTTAAAAAAACCCCCCCAAAAAAAAAATTTTTAAAAAAAGGGGGGTTTTTTTTCCCCCCCCCAAAACCTTCCCCCCCCTTTTTAAAAAAAAAAAAACCCCCTTAAAAAAAAAGGGGGCCCCCAAAAAAAACCCCTCCCCCCCTAAACCACAAAAAAACCCCCTTTTTTTTCCCCCAAACTTCCCCCCAAAAAAACCCCCCCCCCAAAAAAAAATTTTTTTAAAAACCCCCCTTTTCCCCCCCCCCCCCCCAAAATTTTTTCCCTTTTTTTTTTTAAACCTTTTGTTTTTTCCCCTTTTTTAAAAACCCCCCCCCCCCAAAATTTTTTTTTTTAAAAAAAAAACCCCCCCCAAAAAAAATTTTTAAAAAACCCCCAAAACCTCCCCAAAAAACCAAAAAAAAAAAACCCCCAAATTTTTCCCTTTTTTAAAAACCTAAAAAAAAACCCAAAAAAAAAAAAAAAAAAACCCCTCCAAATTGGGGAAAAACCCCCCCGGAAAAAAACCCCCAAAAACCTTTTTTTTTTTTGGGGGAAAAATTTTTTTCCCCCGGGCCCCCCAAAAATTTGTCCAAAAAACCCCAAAAAAAAAAAAACCCCCAAACCCAAACCAAAAAAAAAAATTTTTTTTTGCCCCCAAATTTTAAAAAAAAAAAACCAAAAATTTTTTTTTCCCCCCCCCCCCCAAAAAAAGGGGCCCCCTTTTTTAAAAAAAAAGGGGGGGTTTTAAAAAACCCCCAAAGGGAATCGGCCCCCAAAACAAAAACCCCCCCCTCCCCCTTAATTCCCCAAAAACCCCAAACCCAAGGTAAAAAATTGGGTTTAAAAAAACCCCGGGGGAAAAACCCCCCCTTTTTAAACCCCCCAATCCCCCCCCCCCGGGGGGGGAAAAACCCCCCCCCGGGGAAAAGGTCCCCCCCCCCAAAAAACCCCCCCCGGGTTTTTCCCCCCCGGGGGGGGCCCCCCCCCCAAAAAAAAAAAAAATTTCCCCCAAAATTTAAAACCCCTTCCAAAAAAAAACCCCCCTTTTTTTTAGAAAAACCCCCCCCCCCCCCCCCAAAAAAAAAAAAAAAACCCCCCCTAAAAAATTAAAAAAAAAAATTTAAAAGGGCCCCCCTTTTTTTTCCCCCCCAAACCCCCAAAAAAAAAACCCCAAACCCCCCCAAAAGAAAAAAAAAAAAAAAAAAATTTCCCCAAAAAATTTTAAAAAAAAACCCCCCCCTTTTTAAAAAAAGGGAAAAAAAAACCTTTTCCCAGGGCTTTTTTTTAAAAATAAAAACCCCCCTTTTAAATTTTTTTTTTTCCCCCCCCCGGGGGGCCCAACCCCCCCCAAAAAAAGGTTAAAAATTTGGAAAAACCTTAATTTTCCCCCAAGGGGTTTCTAAAAAAAAAAACCCCCCTTTTTCCCCTCCCCCTTTTTTCCCCCCCCCCTTTTGGGGGGGAAAAAACCCCCAAAATTTTGGGGGGGGGGGCCCCCCCCAAAACCCCCCAAACCCTTTTTTTTTAAAAAAAAAAAACCCCCCAAATTTTTTTCCCCCCCCTTTTAAAAATTTCCCCCCCCCCCCCAAAACCCCCCGGGGGCCCCGGGCCCAAAATTTTTTAAAAACAAAAAAATTTAAAAACCCAAAAAAAAAAATTTTTTTAAAAAATTTAAAAAAAGTTCCCCTTTAACCCCCGGGGGGAAAAACCCCAAACCTTTTTTTTCCCCCCCCCCCCCCCCAAAAAAACCCCTTCTTTTTTTCCCCGTTTTAAAAAAATTTTTTTAAAAAACCCCAAAAACCCCCAAAAAAACCCCCAAAACCCTTATTTTCCCCAAACCCCCCGGGGAAATTTTTGGAAAAAAAACCCCCCCCCCAATTAAACCAAAAAAAGGGGGGAAAAAAAAAAACCAAAACCTTTTTAAAAACCCCCCCCCCCCTTTTTTATTTTCCCCCTTTTTTAAAAAAATTTTTTCCCCCTTTCCCTTTTTTTCCCCCCCAAAAAGGTTTCCCCCCGGGGGAAAATTTAAAATTTTTCCCCCCCCCTTTTTTAATTTTTTGGGAATCCCCCTTTTCCCCCTTTTGGGTTTTTTTTAAAAAAAAAAATTTTTTTTTTTTTCCCCCCCCCTTTTCCCCCTTCCTCCCAAAAAAAAAAAAAAGGGCCCCCAAAACCCAACCCCCCCCCCCAAAAAAAAAATTTTCCCCCCCAAAAAAAAACCCCCCCCCCCCCCGGGGGGGGGAAAAAAACCCCCCCCCGGAAACCCCTTTTTTAAAAAAAAACCCCCCCCAAAAATTTTTCCCCCCCTTTTTTTTCCCCAAAAAAAAAAAACCCCCCCAAAAATTTTAAAAAAATGGGGGGGGCCCTCTTTTTTAAACCTTTTTTTAAAGCTAAAAAAAAGGGGGTTTTCCCCCCTTTCCCCCCCAAAAAAAAAAAAATTTTTTTTTAAAAAAAACCCCCCCCAAAAAAATTTTAAAAAAAATTTTTAAACCCCCCCCCCCCAAAAAAAAAAAAATTTGGGGGTTTTTTTTTTAAAAAAAAAAAACCCCCAAAACCCAAAAATTTTTTTCCCCCCCTTTTTCCCCCGGGGGGGTTTAAAAAAATTTTTTCCCCTTCCCAAAAAACCCCCCCCTTTTTTTTAAAAAAAAACCCCAAAAAAAAAAATAGGGGAAAAGCCCCCCAAAAAATTTCCCCAAACCCCCCCTTTCCCCCCCCCCGGGGAAAAAATTTCCCGGGGGGGGTTTTTTTTTTTCCCCAAAATTTTCCCAAAAAACCCCCCCCTTTTAAAAAAAAAATTTTTTCCCCCCCCCCCCCGGGGGCCCCCCCCCAAAACCCGGTTGGGCCCCCCCCTTTTTTTTTTAAAAAAACCCCCCAAAAAAAAGGGCCCCAAAAAAACCCCCCCAAAAAAAGGGGTTTTTTTAAAAAACCCCCCCCCCCCAAAAAGCTTTAAAAAACCCCCCCCCCCCAAAAAAAAACCCCCCAAAACCCCCCCTTCCCCCAAAACCCCCCTTTTCCCCCCCCCCCAAAAAAAAAAAGGCCCCCCCTTTAAAAATTTTTTTTCCCCCCCCCCCCCCTTTTTTTTCCCTTTTTAAAAAAAAAACCCCCCCCAAAAAAAAAAAAACCCCCCCCCTTTTTTTAAAAATTTTTTTTTAAAAAAGTTTGAAAATTTTAAGCCCCCTTTTTTTTTTGGGGCCCAAAAAAGGGGCCCCCACCCCCCCCCCCCCCTTTCCCCCCCCCCCCCCAAAAAATTTTAAAAAAATTTTTGGGGGAAAAAAAGGGCCCAAACCCCCCCCAAAACCCCCCCCCGGGGGCCCCGGGCCCCCCCCGGGCCCTTTTAAACCGGGCCCCCCCCCCCCCCCCCCGGACAAAAAAACCCCCGGGGGCCCCTTTTTTTAAAAGCCCTTAAAGCCCCCTTTTTTAAAAAAACCCCCCCCAAAGGGGGAAAAAAAAAAAAAAAAAAACCCCCCCCCCCGGCCCCCCAAAAAACCAAAAAAAAAATTTTTTTCCCCCCGGGGGGGGCCCCAAAGGGGAAAAAAAAACCCCCCCCCCCCCCAAGTTTGGGCCCCTTTTTCTTTTTTTAAAAAAATTTTTTAAAAACCCCCCCCAAAAAGGAAATTTTTTTTTAAAAAAATTCGGGGGGGGGAAAAAAAAAAAAAGGGGGGGGTTTTGGGGTTTTTTTAAAAATTTTTTTTTTTAAAAAAAAAATTTTTTTCCCGGGGGTTTTTTTTTTTTGGGGGGGGGGGAACCCCCCCCCCTTCCCCCCTTTAGGGGGGGGGGGTTTTTTTTTTTAAAAGGGGGTTTTTTCCCCCTTTTTTAAATTTTTAAAAAAAATTTTTTTCCCCCTTTTTTTTTTTCCCCCAAAAAATTTTAAAGGAAAAAAAATTTTTTTAAAATTTTTCCCGGGGGTTTTTTTTTAAGGGTTTTTTGGGGCCCCCAAACCCCCCAAAAGGGGCCCCGGGCCCCCCCCAAACCCAAAAGGGGGGCCCCCCCCCTCCCCCCCCCCCGGGCCTTTCCGGGGAAAACCCCGGGGCCCCCCCCCGGGGGGGTTTAACCCCCCGGGCCCCCCCCCCGGGGGCCCCCCCCGGGGGCCCGGCCCCCCCCCCCCCCCCGGGGGGGGGCCCCCCCCTTCCCCCGCCCCCCGGGGGCCCCCCCCGGGGGCCTTTTTTGCCCCCTTTCCTTTTTAAAACCGTCACGGGGGGGGGGGGCCCCCCCCCCCCGGGGGGGGGCCCCCCCCCGGGGCGGAAAAAAAATTTTTTTTTTGGGCCCCCTTCCCCCTTTTTGGGTTTTTAACCCCCTCCCCAACCCTTTTTGGGGCCCCCCTTTCCCCCCCCCAAAAAGGCCCCCCCAAAACCCCCCTTTCCCCCCCCCCGGGGCCCCCTTGTTTTGGGCCCCCAAAAAAGGGGGGCCCCTCCCCCCCCCCCCCAAAACCCCGGGCCCCCAACCCCACCCCCCCGGGCCCCCAACCCCCCCCCCCGGGGGGCCCCGGGTTTTCCCCCCCCCCAAAAATCCCCCCCCCCCCAACCTCCGGGGGGGGAAACCCCCCCCCGGCCCCCCCCCCCCCCCCAAAACACCCCCCAAATTTTTCCCCGGGTTAAAATTCCCGGGGCCCTTTTTTTTGGGGGAAATCCCCCCCCCCCCCCCCCTTTTTGGGGGCCCCCAAAGCCCCCGGGGGTTTTTGGGGGCCCCCCCCGGGGGCCCCCCTTTGGCCCCTTTCCCCAATTTGCCCCCCCCTTTTCCCCGGGCCCCCGTTTTTTTTCCCCGGTTTTGGGGGCCCCCCAAAAACCCCCCCCCCCCCCTTTTTTTTTCCCCCCCCCCGGGCCCCCCCCCCCCCCGGGGCCCCCCCCCCCCGGGTTTTTGGGCCCCCTTCCCTTTTTTCCCGGGGGAAAAAGGGGCCCCCCAACCCCGGGGGCCCCCCATCCCCGGGGAAACCCCCCCCGGGCCCCCCCCCCCCGGGGGCCCAATTTTTAAACCCCCCCAAAAATTTTCCCCAAAAATTTTTAAAAACCCCCCTCCCTTTGGGGGTTTTTTTCCCCCCCCAAACCCCCAAAAAACCCCCCAAGGGGGCCCTTTTCCCAAAAAAGGGTTTTTGGGGGGGGAAATTTTTTTTCCCCCCCCCAAACCCGGTTTTTTCCCCCCCCCCAAAAAACTTATTTTAAAAAAAATTAAAAAAGGGGCCCCTTTTTTAAATTTTTTGGGGGGGGTTTTTAAAAAACCCCAAAATTTTTAAAAAATTTAAAAATTTATTTCCCTTTTTGGGTTTTGGGAAAGGGGGGGTTTTTTTTTTTAAAAAAGGGGGGAAGGCCGGGGGGGGGGTTTTGGGGGGCCCAAAAAAGGGAAAAAAGTTTTTTTTTTGGGGGGGGGGTTTTTTTTAAAAAAATTAAATTTTTTTCTTTTTTTTTTTTTTTTTTAAAAAAAAAGGGGGGGGGGGGTTTTTTTGGGGGGGGAAAAAGTTTTTTGGGGGGCCTTTTTTTTGGGGGGGTTTTTTTGGGGGGGGGGGGTTTTTTTTTCTGGGGGGGGGTTTTTTAAAAAATTTTTTAAAAAACCCCCGGTTTTTTTTTTGGGGGGGTTTTTTGGGGGGTTTTTTTTGGGGGGGAAAAAAGGGGGGGGGGGCGGGGGGAAAAAAGGGGGGAAAAAAATTTTTTTTCCCTTCCCCCCAAAAGGGGGAAAATTTGGGGGCCCGGGGGGGGGGAAAAAAAAAAAAATTTTTTTTTGGGGGGGAATTTTGGGGGGGGGGGGGGGGGGGGCCCCCCTTGGGGGCCCCCGGCCCCCCAAAAAAAAAAAACCCCTTTAAAAATTGAAAAAGGGAAAAAAAAAGGATTTTTTTAAAAAGGGGGGGTTTGGGGGAATGGGAAAAAAAGGGGTAAAGTAAACCCGACGCGGGCAAAAAAGACTTCGGTGGGGTAAATAAATGTAACTGCTGTGTAATATTAAATATTTCTGAAAGGGGCCTACCTAAAACCCTTAGTATTTACCCTATATGGTCACTGTATGGCGGTGGTTTTATGTCTTCAGGGGCCTGTGTACGGCTGATAGTCACTTTGTGGGGGTTGCGTTCGGTGGGGTCTGGCAAAAATTTTTTAAAGCCTTAAGTAGTAATATTTTTGGGTTTGGTTTTTTTAGGAGTTTTTTTTGTAACAAATAATTCATCTGGTAGATTTGTTTCCTGTATCGGTGGATTTTTTTGTGACTGTTATTTGGGGGGGTATTGCATGTCTTACGGAGGGGAGCGATTTTAAAAATTGAAAATTTTGTCGGGGGGTTTTTTTTCTTTGGTCCCGGGGCCCTGTGAGGAGTTGGACGGGGGCTATGGGGAAAAATGTGCAAAAAAATTTAGGGGACAGGACCTGGGCCCCAGGGGTGAGGGGAATTAATGTTTTGTTGTGGGGGGTTTTTTTTTTAAAGAGGGGAAAAGGGGGGGGGGGGGCCCCATTGGCGGTACTCGCCTTTGGGCACCCAAAAAATGCCTTGCCCCGGGGCCCCTTATGTATAAAAACCCCCTTTGAAGGGCACAGTGCCCGGGAAAATAAGGGCATTCTAAAATAAATGATAAAAAATTAAATCGAAAACCAGTTTTGCGGGAGGGTCCAGGGAGAGTTGGGGGAAAATTTAGGAGGTTTGGGTCAAGTTAGACGGGGCTGCTCGAGTGTTTAAAAGGTAAAATGGGAAGGCGTGAGATGGGGATGTAGTTGGCAGAGAAGGGGGGTAAAAGAGAGGGTTTTTTTTAGTATGGGCATGAGGTAGCATGAAAAAGGGGAAAAAAGGAAAATGCCAAAAGGTTTAAAATTTTGGGGTTAAAAAGAGGGTTGAGGGTGGGTGAAAAACAACACTTTGGTCTGGGAAGAGAGGGGATGGCAGTTGGGGTCAAAGTTACAGGTAGTGAGGGTCGGATTTGGAGGGTAGAGGGGAAAAGGGTTTGGGTTTTTGAGTGCCGTGGAGAAGCAGTTTGGGGGGGAAGTGCTTGGGGGGAAGGGGGTTGGGGAGGGGGTCCCCCCGGGTTGGGGAACCTGGGGGCAGGTAGAAAAAGGTTGGCGGGGGGGGATTGTGTCAGGGTTTAGAGGTGGGCAGTGGGGAAAAAGTGGGGTAAAGGGTTTCTTTTTATGGGGGTTGTTTTTTGTTTATAAAAGTAAGGGGGCAAAATCATCTGTTGGAGGAGGATGGGGGATGGAAGGGGGAGGGTTTTAAAGATGTTAAAATTTTTGGGTCTAAAGTTGTGAGGCCCGCAAGGATATAAATAGTGGAAAAGTAATATGTTTAGAAAAAAGGTGAGTCCCGGATTTTTAAAAGTTTTAGTGATTGTTTGTTTTGAGGAAAAAGGTCAGCGGGGGAAACGGGGGTTTTCTTCCCAAAGCTAAATTCGGGCAATTCGGGAAAAGCTAAACTACGTTTAGTTAAATTTCTTTTTGTCCCAGGGTTCCCCCTGTTGAATTTGGGGTTTGTTGGGGTGTGAGAGGGGGAAACCCCAAATCTAGGTGGTGGAGATTGTGGGGGGTTGTAGAAAGTAGTGGTCCCATCAGGGTCATCAAATGAAGATGGGGTGGGAAAGAGGTGCAAGAGAATCAAAAAGAGAGTGCAAAATTTAAAGGGTTTTTTTTTAGGTTTTTTGTGGGGATTTTTCTAGATTCGTGACAGGAAGGACAGGTGCCATGGAGAGTGCGATGAAGGGAAGTAGGTTGTGGACAACTATAGGAAGAGGAGAGTTTGAGAAGTTAGATAGGGTACAAAAAACGGGTAAAAACAAAGGTCCGTGTGTACCCTTTCTTTGTGAGTGGTTTCCAGAGGCCCAACTGTGAGGGCCCAAAGGAAGCCCGGGGTTTAAAAAGGGAATTTGCTAGAAACAAATTGGGGAGTGCAAAGTATCGAGAGAGATGTTGAAATCTGCCATGATAATAGTGGGGATGTCAATTGAAAGAAAGTGGAAAAGCCAGGAGGTGAAGTGGTCAAGGAAGGCGGTGGCAGGGTCTGGCGGTGGGTAGACGATGGTCACTTGGAGGTTAGAGGGGGAGTAGATGCGGACAGAGTGCACCTCAAAGGAGTGGAGTGTGAGGGAAGGTCAATGTGGCATGGGGACAAATGAACAGGTGTCAAACAGGAGAAGGCTGACACCTCCACCATGCTAGTTACTGAAGAGGGGACCATGGGTAAATTGGAGGCCACCAAAGTAGAGTGCAGTGGGGGAGGCTGTGTCAGAGGGTGTTAGAAAGATTTCCGTGAGACCAAGGAAGGATGATTTCCGTGATATAAAGAGGTCATGTATGTAGGAGAGTTTGTTGCATACAGACCATGCTTTCCAGAGAGCTCCAGAGAAGGAAGTAGAGGGAGCCGGGAATAAGGGAATAGATTTTAAGTTTGGGGGGGTTAAAAGAGTTTGTAGTGACAGATCTGTTAGGAACGGAAGATACAGTAGTGGGAATGTGCTGAAGGGACCCGGGTTATGAGATATGTCCCCAGCAGCCAGGAGGAGCATAGAGAGGGTTAATAGGTGAGTGTAGGATAGACTGTAATTTGGTTGGGTCTGTTTAGTGCGGAAGACATTGATAGTGGGAAACAGGTTGATGTCAGCAGATAGATGAGAGGGTAGATGTCTTGGGGAGATAAAGAGCTCATTGGCCAGCAGAGGGTTTTGGGGATAGGCAATTAGTTTTGGGAAAATGGAGTTTGAGATTATTGAGGACAGGAAAATAATACTGGGTGAGTGTGATGGGTGATGAGGCTGTTAGTGGAAGATAAAAGCATAAGAAGCTGTTACCTTTTCAATCCTTGTTCAATCCTGGTTTAAATTCTGGTTTTAATTCATCCTTGTACTTAGAAAATTGGTTGTACTTTGAAAAGTGGCCTAGATATGACCAAGGTCAAGATTTTATCAGTATACATTTATATTAAATTAAAACCCAATCTGCCTACCAGGAGCAAACGAGAGGGGAGGGGTGGAGACAGCTAATTAACAAGGTGGGAGAGAAGATAGGAAGCAGGTTGAACAGAAAATGGTAGACTGTTAAGTCAACATACACAGCAGGGAATGGGGACAGGAAAGTAGAATTGTGTTAAATCATAATCATACCAAAGGGAAATTATGCAGAAGGAAATCAAATACAGATAGACTTGTAGGAGCAAGATTCTGTGCAGTTGTCATACCTGTGAATGAGAGAAGAGCGGATGGTCAGATCAGATGGAAGATCCTTGTTGCTACATAGTGCCAGGTTCTGGTTTTAATTCATCCTTGTACTTAGAAAATTGGCCGTACTTTAAAAAGTGGCCTAGATATGAACAAGGTCATGTGTCGATGTATGCGGAAGACCCCGGAGAATAAGTATGGCGACCGGTCCCACATGGATAAGCTCCTGACTCTTCTGCTTCCCTACTCCGAATGGTAAGTGCTATGTGGGAGGAGTTATTATGGCGTTATAGGGAAGATGCAGAGACACATGAGATTGAGCCATGATAGGTCATGCTAGTACATTCCCACTGGCACCTGAACATTCCGGTAGTGGGAGGCTATCATTACCCTGTTCCAGCAGTAATGCGCCTGGATTTGCCATACTAAAGATATAAATGTATAGCTTCGTACAGTTGTAGTGCCACATGCCTCCAGCACAACCCCGATCTTTGGCACATTACAAAGTGCCGTCCGCGCTTTGTAATGCGCCTGATATTGGGGTGCGCCTGGTTAAAAATATAGCGAACAGGGCTGTGTCATTTTTGGGGCTGAAAAGACGGCAAACTTCTGGCACAGCCCCGTTCATACATGTCACCCATAATTCATATTCTCAATGGGTACAATAATAGTAATAAAGCAATGTACTAGACTGGGAACTGCAGTCAAAACACCTTATGTTATACTACTCTTATATGACAATGTAACCAGGGCTAGCTTCTTTGCTTTCTGGGACAATTATCTCTCATACTGAAATATTGGGGTAAATTTATAAAGACCGTTTAACAAAAATGTATTTGTTATGGGCAACTATATGCTATCGAATATCCGCATCTGAATCATGGTGGATTTAACACATGGACTGAACACTGAATCAGTCCTGAAATTTTCAGCGTTTAAAATCAGCAATGTTAACATACCCTTAGACAGTTTCATGAAGCTTCCCCAATGTCTTCAGTTTAGATATCTATATACCGGTTAAACTACATATGAACATTCTGTATTGGATTTGTTAATGTCATTTTTAAGAGAGGAAACACAAGTTCTTTCTTACTTGAAGTATTTAATTTTTGGGGAAATGTTTCATCCTGTTCTCATCCTTTTTGTCTGTTGATTTGGTCACTTTTGTATTTTGTCATTGCTCTCACCCCTAGAGGTAACGTGAGGCAGTATCTACAACCCACAGAATTTGCTCGTGTAGTGCAACTTATCCAGGATGGCACATCAATGTGAGCTGTGGCAAGAAGGTTAGCTGTGTCTATCAGCATAGTGTCCAGAGCATGGAGCAGACACCAGGAGACAGTCCAGTACACCAGAAGACGTGAAAGGGGCTGAAGGAGGGCAACACCCGAGCAGCAGGACCGCTACCACCTCCAATGTGCAAGGAAGAACAAGAGGAGTACTGGCAGAGCCCTGCGAAATGATGTCCAGCAGGCCACTAATATCCATGTGTCTGCTCAAACTGTCAGAAACAGACTCCATGAGAGTGATATGAGGGCCTGACATCCACAAGTCAGTGCTGTGCCTACAGCCCAACACCATGCAGGGCAATTGACAGTTGCCAGAAAACAACAAGATTGGCAGATGAGACATTGGCGCCCTGTGCTTTTCACGTATGAGAGCAGGTTCACACTGAGCACATGTGACAGATGTGATAGAGTCTGGAGACGCCATGAAGAGCATTCTGCTGCCCGTAACATATCCAGCAGGGCTGCCAATAGGGCAGCAGGCTCCTTTGTTTCACTTATCTGATAAAATTAACAGACTGGGCCCGGTAGTACTGAGGGCCTGCGACAGCCTGGTAGTGGTGAACTGGGCAGCGGCGCAATGAAGTGACTTCATCGCACCACTGCCTCTCCTTGGCCACACAGCCTATTCACTCTGCTTAGGCTGTGCGGCCGAGAAGCTGCCAGAGGAGCGTCCCTGTGCTGGCGGTTTGATGCTGTCATGCTACCAGTGTTGGGCAGAAAAGGAAGCCGCTCGGCCAGGGTAGAAAGAGAAGTAAGTATGATTATTATTTTTATTGGCTGTTTATGTACCTACCTAACTGAGGGGACTATATATACCTGGATAACTGAGGGGACCTATATATACCTACATACTGAGGGGACCTCAAACGGGGCTTCTTTTGGAGTAATGGCTTTTTCCTGGCAGAGTGACCTTTCAGCCCATGTTGATACAGTTCTCATTTCACTGTGTATAATTACACAAGCTCACCAGCTTCCACCAGCATCTTCACAAGGTCTTTTGCTTTTGTTCTTGGGTTGATATGCACATGCACATGTTGGACCAAAGCACGTTCATCTCTGAGACACAGAACCTGTCTCCTTCCTGAGTGGTATGATGAATGGACATTCCCATTTTATTTGTACTTGCGTATAATTGTTTGTACAGATGAATGAGGCACCTTCATGAATCTGGAAATCGCACCCAAGGATGATCCAGACTTGTGCAAGTCCACAATTCTCTTCCTGATATCTTAGTTAATTTCTTTAGACTTTCCTATGATGTTACAGACAGAAGATGCGTGTTTCTGGTGTGCAATAAAATACATCAACAGGTATGTCTCTAATTAACTGAGATGTTGCCAATAAACCTATCAGAAGCTTTCAAAGACATGACATCATCATATGGGTTGTCCCAAATTGGTTAATGGCATCGTAATCCTAGAGTATGTAAACTTTTGACTTTGCAGAAAGTAATAAAAATGCCTCAAAATATTCTCTCTCTCATTAATCTGGCATTAGGCAAATATAAATAATTTTGGTAATTCCAATTGACCTAAAACGGGTAAGGTTTTTTCTGATTTCATGTCAGATAGTGAGAAAAACATGCATCTGTTTCTTTTTATATACTGCATGTAAACTTCTGGTTTCAACTGTAGGTAGGTAGCTAGGTTAGGTAGGTAGCCCTTCAGTAGAGTAAACCATACATCCTGTAAAACTTTCTGTAAATGTAAAAAGTTGGACAGAAAGTTCTGCAGGACGCAAACCAGACAGGAAAAATAAAGTTAAAGCAGCAAACTATGTGCCCCCCTCACATGACTACAGTGCAAGTAGTGAATGGTGTGTTCCACTCACATGCTCCTGGAAGATGAATGGCTGGGACGACTTCCAGGACATCTTTCTGCTAGCATAGTTAACGTCTGTTCCAGAGCTCCAATGTCACCCGACTGCGCCTCGACCAGGTACCAGTGCAGGAAGAAGTTGTCGTCTTCCCCTTATTTTTTTACTTTCAGCGCAGACTGCCATGATGAGTTCTTCTGGCACCAACTCATCTCTGCAAAATTTACCACGTACACATCTTAGAATCCTCACTTTTCCAGCAGCTCCTTACTTATAGGTATATAATACCCCTCAGTTAGGTAGCTCTATAGTTCCCCTTATCCCCTCATCAGATAGGAAGCTCTTTAGCTCCCCTCATCAGACAGGAAGCTCCATAGGTCCCCTCAGTTAGGTAGGTGCAAAGGTCCCCTCAGTTAGGCAGGTTTGTATAGGTCCCGTCAGTTAGGAAGGTCTATAGGTCCTTTCAGGTAGGCAGGCATGTATAGGACCCCACAGTTAGGTTGGCATGTATAGGTCCTGTCAGTTAGGTAGACATGTATAGGTCAAAAACACACCAAAGGCCATACTTACAGCTCAATGGCTGGACTAAAAACTGAACCCAGTAGGAGGCAACACAAGCCTCCTACTGTCTAAAAAAATCAGCCAAGATATCAAGAAGAAAATTGTGGACTTGCACAAGTCTGGATCATCCTTGGGTGCAATTTCCAGATTCCTGAAGGTGCTTTGTTCATCTGTACAAACAATTATATGCAAGTACAAACAAAATGGGAATTTCCAGTCATCATACCACTCAGGAAGGAGACGGTTTCTGTGTCTCAAAGATGAATGTGCTTTGGTCCAACATGTGCATATCAACCCAAGAACAAAAGCAAAAGACCTTGTGAAGATACTGGTGGAAGCTGGTAAGCTTGTGTCATTATCCCCAGTGAAATGAGAATTGTATCAATATGGGCTGAATGGCCACTCTGCCAGGAAAAAAACATTACTCCAAAAGAAACATATAAAAGACAGAGTAATGTTTGCAAATGCACACAGTAACTAAGATCTACATTTTTGGAGACATGTCCTGTAGTCTGACGAAACCAAAATTGAACTGTTTGGCTATAATGACCATGTCTATATTTGAAGGAAAAATGGAGAAGCCTGGAAGCCTAAGAACACCATCCCAACTATGAAACACGGGAGTGGCAGCATGATGTCTTGGGGTTGTTTTACAGCAAGAGGGACTGATGCACTTCACAAAATAGATGGCATCATGAGGAAAGAAGATTATGTGGCAAACCTGAAGCAACATCTCAAGACATCAGCCAGGAAGTTAAAGCTTGGGCGGAAATGGGTCTTCCAAATGGACAATAACCGCATACTGCCAAACTGGTTACAAAATGGCTTAAAGGGGTGTTATCGTTTCATTAAATGGTCTTCAGAATAAGGGGACAGTGAAAGCAAGCAACTTTGCAATTGGATGTCATTAGCAAAGCTGCCTTGTTCTCACAGTGTCCCTTATCTTGTGTTTTTATTTACACTGATATCCAGTGTGGGTCTAATCCCTCCTGATCCCTCCTCCTTGCAATTCACTAGCTGAGAGCTCATTTACATTCTGTACAGCCCCTGGGTCGATTCACAGAGCTGTGTGTCTGACTCAGATTTAGGGGCCGTAGCATTTTCTGTTTCCACACCTAGCAGAAACAGACTGCAGCAGATTGTACAATGAGAAAACATGACAGTTTTGACCCTGTGCCTAACTCTTCTGCATACAGGCAGATCTGTGCCGTTCTTAGAAAGCTGTAATACATCTCCAGCTGTGAGAGGAGATCAGTGCTCAGATTAGATTGAATGCAGCCTGTGGTATGTATACAGCTCTTATAAAATAAGACTGATAGGGAGAGACACAGTGATATGTGGACTCAGAGGGGAGGGGGGGGGGGGGGGTCTCAGGCCAGCAGTGAAGGGGGGATGATGTCATCCAGCTGGGAGGGGAAGAAACGCCCCTGCATTCACAGAGCTGGGAAGCTAAGAGAAGTGTGACTCAGCCGAAGTAAGGAAGAGATACATCCCCTTTAAGGATAATCAAGTCAATGTTTTTGAGTGGCCATCACAAAACCATGATCTCAATCATATTAAAATTTATGGCCAAAGCTGAAAATTTGCAGAAAGTAATAAAAATGCCTTAAAAATGTATCTCTCATAATTCTGCCATATAAATAATTTTGGTAATCCTAATTTACCTAAAACGGGTAAGTTTGGTTTTTTTGTATAGTGTATGTAAACTTCTGGTTTCAACTGTACGCTAATTGTGGCCAGAGGCATAATTTAATAGAGAATTGCTTGAATGACAATATACCGCAGGGCACAAGTACCGTATTATATTGTACTAGCGATAACTTGTACAAATACCCAGATGAGACAGGAAAAAAAAAGATTTAAAACTACATTATTTTTAAACGTTACCGCCATTAATATGTCAGCATTGTGTCTTTGTGTAAGTCACCTCACTTTTGCAATAAAGTTGGAATTGAAAAGGTGGAAATGTCATATGCACCCTAAAATGGAAAAGGATACAAATAAAAACCCTAACAACCTATCCCTGACACAGCTTAGCTGACAGAAGAGGTTATTGGTCTAAGAAAAATCTAGTCAAATACATTAAACACTCTTTATAAATCTGGTGTTGACTGAATTCTACTGACCCACAAAACAAAGATAACGTATTAACGTATCACCACAAAAATAAACCCCAAAAATGTGTTTTGCCCGTTCACCCTATGTTTTTTTTTTTTTTTGGGTGAGGTTGGGGGCAGAAACTTTGACTGTAAAGGGCCCTGAAATTCCTGATGGCAGCCATGTCCTCCAGCATGACCAGTTTGGCAATGGGTGAGTAATGGTGTGGGGAGGCATTTTTTTGGAGTGTCACACAGCCCTCCATGTGTTAGCTAGAGGTACCCTGACTGCCATTAGGTACCAGGATGAGATCCTCAGACCCATTGTTAGACCATATGCAGGTGCAGTGGGCCCTGGTTTCCTTCTAATTAATGACAATACTAGGCCTCATTTGGCTGAAGTGTGTCAGCAGGTCCTGCATGATGAAGGCATTGATGCTACGGACTAGCCTGCCTATTCCCCAGACTTGAATCCACATCAAGCACATCTGGGACATGTCTAGTTCCATCTACCAACGCCACATTGCACTACAGACTATCCAGGAGTTGACTGATGCTTTAATCCAGGTCTGGGAGGAGAATCCTCAGGAGAACATCCACCACCTCATCAGGAACATGCCCAGGCATTGTAGGGAGGGTATACAGGCACATGGAGGCCACATACAATCAAAGCTAAACTCTGCCTCACTCTCTTATAGAGCAGTTGTGAAAAAAAGGGCCCAATTTATAACCACCATATTATGTAGTGTAAGTGCCTATTGGACAGTGTTCTAGACAGTAAACGTAACTCTTGGGACTTAGGGAATGGTGACCTACAGACATAACCCTCGAGACACAGAGAATAAAGAACTTTTATTATGCAGGACACTGTACAATAAGAAATTTAGCTCCTGATTGCAGGGCCTAAGTAATGCCTAAGTAATACCACGTTTACTCGTTTCAGGCCAGTCAAAAAGGCCCTTAATCGTAACCAAACAATAAATGCACTGTTTTTGGACATGTTAAGGTTAATTATCAGGTGTTTTGCCTGATTGATCTCAGGAAGTGCATTTATTATTTGGTTTGATAGCTGCATGGATGTTACGATTAAGGGCCTTTTTGACTGGCCTGAAACGCGTAAACGTGGTAGCGTAAACTTGTTTTTATGTTTTGCTTTTAAAGTTTCTTCAATAAAAGTGCATCTTTTATAAATATTTTCATACCCTGAGCACGAGTGCCGGAGTTCGTTCTATTTCAACAGAGATTCTGAAAGTCCGGACCCCAACGAAGGACTTCGCCCATTCCCAGTCCAGCGTAGGAGCATGATGTTGCAGCCACGGAAGCCCCTGAAGAATCGCTGAGGAAGAACGAGATCTCCTCCTTATGCAGGGCCCCTATATAAAGGGTTACCGATTTGGTCCTGTACTGGATGGAATCACTTAAGAGCTCCCCGCTGACCGAGGAGATCCCCAGCGGCCTCTCTAGGCGAACCACTGGGAGGCGGTACCGGGATACCAGAGAGGAGTGAATGAAGTTCCCAGCTGATCCAGAATCCAGGAAGGCAGGAACCTTAACCACTAATCCCGAACTGGTGGAGAACCGTACTGGCATCGTTAATCGTGAGGAGGAGGAATTTGCACCCAGGGACGCCTCTCCCACGTTCCCTAGGTGCGAGCATTTCCCGGATGCTGGGGACATAGAGGACAGTCCCGACGGTAATGATTTGGGCTGGCACGAAGAGGCATAGATTTTCAGCTTGACGATGAGACCGCTCTTGCTCCGTCAAATGGGCTCTATCTACCTGCATGGGCTCCTCGGAGGATGGCTGCGAAAGCGGCAGGAGAGGCCTCTGGAAGACAGGAGCCAGATGAGGAACACGGCGGGGCCGAACCAACTCACGCTCTTGACGGATCTCCTCCTGGCGCTCGGTGAAGCGTATATCTATACGGGTGGCCAAATGAATCAGATCACTCAGGAAGGAAGGAAGATCTCTTGCAGCCAGTACATCCTTAACTCTGCTGGAAAGACCCTTCTTAAATGTGGCGCAAAGGGCATCGTCGTTCCAAGAAAGCTCCGAAGCCAGGGTACGGAACTGGACCGCGTAGTCACCAACTGAGGACTCGCCTTGGCGGAGATTCAGGAGCGCGGTTTCTGCTGAAGACACACGAGCAGATTCCTCAAACACGCTGCAAAATTCCTCCAAGAATGTCTGCAGATTAGCCGTCACCGGGTCGCTCCTATCCCAAAGAGGTGTAGCCCAAGCTAGGGCCTTCCCAGAAAGCAAGCTGACCACAAATGCCACCTTGGAACGCTCGGTCAGAAATTGGTTGGCCATTAGCTCCACATGCATGGAGCACTGTGTAATGAAACCCCGACACAGCTTAGGATCCCCCTCGAACTTGGATGGCAACGGCAACTTGTGGACCCCAGTTGCGGGCGGAACAGCTGACAGAGGCGTAGACACAGATGGCGATGGCTATTGCTGTTGAGCCAAGAACTGCTGCAACATGGAGGTCAGCTGGTTCAGTTGCTGAGCTTGTTGCGCAAATCTGCTGCGACTGCTGTGCAACGATTGCTGCGAGATCCATATCGCCAGGCAGGGGTACCTCGGCGGGATCCATGGCTGGATCTTACTGTCACGAGTGTGGTAGTGGATCCTCTGGACCACCGCAAGCGGTGGTGTAAGCCTCGCCAGGGAGCGGAGTGTAAGTAGGTCCCGGTTTTCACCAGAGCCCGCCGCAAAGCGGGATGGACTTGCTGCGGCGGGAGTCTACCAGGTCGCTACCCCTGACTTGACTTGCTTACGATGGCAGCCAAAGTTTAGCGTGGTACAAAATCGTAAGGCAGGCTCGCAGTCGGGGACAGGCAGTAAGGTCAGGACTGGCAGCAAAGGTTCGTGGTCGTGGGACGTAGGCAAGAAGGTTCGGTACACGGTAAACAGGACAAGATGCTTTCTCTGTAGGCAACAGGCACTAAAGATCCAGCGGGGATGTGCTGGAGGTGTTACCAATATATAGGGTCAGCGCCCGGCAATCAACCAATTACCGGCACGCTTGCCCTTTAAATTTTAAACAACTGGCGCGCACGCCCTAAGGAGCGGGGACGCGCGCGCCAGCCAGCATGAGACCGCGGGGAAGCAAGAGCGCGGCGGGGTAAGTGAATCAGCAGGGGGGGAACGAATGTGCCCGCGGCCCGACACGAGAGCCGCGGCGCCACTCGTCCCAGAGCCAGGGGACACAGTAGGGACACAAGAGCGCCCGCAGCCCAATCCATGGGCTGCGGGACCACTTGTTATAAGCACCTGACTAGTTGAAGCTTGTTTATGCTTCTACTATTTCTGTAATTTGGAAAATTTAATAAAAATGTAATGTTTAAAAAAATATATAAATGTTCATGGGAAAAGCAATAGTCTGAAGTATTTGAATCTTTACATCTACATTTTGTTAAAATCTTTGAATCAATATTTCTGCTGCAGCATTCAAGGCAGTAACAAAATAATTGCAGCCTTTTAGTGAGGGACGGGAAGCTGAGCTGCCCTATCGTCTATTGTCAGTGGTGTGATCTTGAGTTATTTGGCTTCATTTTTTAAATTACAGATCTTACTTTTTATTGGTATTCTGCTCTCTATTGAAATTGTGATACAGTCATGTAAAAAGGAAAGCACCCAATCTTTGAATTCTATGGCATTATCTATCAGGACATAAAAAAAACTGTGGTGTACAGTATAAAGACAGTCCCTGACTTACACAGTTCCTACTTAAATCTGTCCCCTAGTTACAAACGGAGACTTATGGGGCATGCTGGCACCTGAAGTTCCATGTTCCATAGCAGATAGTAGCTGTGGAACGACAAGTTCCAGCATGCCACAGCAGCACATGAGGTGAAAATGAGGTGAGATCTTCTTAACAGAAGAAATTTTACATTTGTAAAAATTCTTCCTTGCACTATCTGAAACAAAAAAAACAATTTTGCTGGAGTTACATTTAATAAATGTACCTGTTCCGACTTACATACAAATTCAACTTAAGAACAAACCTACAGTCCCTATCCTGTTTGTAACCTGGGGACTGCCTGTATTAAGACTTAAAATTAGGTAAATACATATCTCTGCTAAATAAACATCACATGGTTTATTACACCAAGTCATTATTTATTTAACAAAAACTAGAATAAAATGGAGAAGTAGTAGGTGAAAAATCAAGCACACCCTTATTGCCACTATAGAAATTAAGAATTGTTCATCAGCCAGAACCCACCTCTATAACAGCAAACATTTTCTCAGTGTGATGGTCAGGAGCATTGAGGCTTATATAGGGTGCCAGTTATACAGTTACGTGTGGTGCACCGTACTGACTTACCAGCAAGTGATGACGCCCATACTATTCAATTGAGTGGGTTGCCCAGCATATTCCAAGTGCCCAACACAAAATACTGACTCTATCTGCTCTGTATTAATGTCTGATATGTGCAGGTATGGGAACCACATCTATCTTCTAAAAGAGCCCTGACACCTCTCTGTATCACCACCACACAGTGATTGAATATTACCCCAATGCCATGACCACGTATCACTAACTCATTCATATTAAATATGAATATATCTGCTACCTGTCAGTGAGTAGCTGCTACAAAGAAAAGTGACTGCAGAATATCACATATCAACACCAAATAGTGACTGTATATTACCACCATGCCATAACCACATATGAACACCGCATGTGTATTAAAAGTGAATATACCTGCTACATGTCAGTGAATAACTCCAAAAATAAAAGTGACTACACAATATCACCATACCACTACATAGTGACAGAATAATACCAGCATGCCATAATCACGTTGCACCACATGCATATTAAATGTCAAGATACCTGCTACTTCTCAGTTAATAACCCCTACAAACCACTATTACAACTATTCCATAACGATTCTCTCTCTCTCCTTACTACCTGTATTTCTATCTATGTCTTTCTAATTCAATCCTGGTTATGCACAGCCAGTATACATAACAGCCCTATAATTTGTACATGGACACACAACCCTGCAAGGCACACACATATCTAAGATGCACATGGGAACAAAAATGAATTAAATTCCAAGCCTGATGAGACCAGGAAAGCACAGGGACATTTTGACCCCTAAATTGAAGAATAATATGTGAGAAATGCACCTGCTCCCCCCTATTTTTTCAGGCAGGAGGTAAAGGGGGGAGCAGAGTATATAAGGGTGTGTTATATGAGTGGGGGAGCAGAGTGAATAAGGGTGTGTTATATGGGTGAGTGGAGTGAATATATCAGCTATAGAGAATCAGTAATTGCACAGATCCTTCCAATCAGAGCAGAGAGAAGCAGAGAGAAGCACAGGCAGCATGTTTCACACATCTCTGAGGGAAGTGAGCAAAGAAAGTGCAGGACAGCCAATCACAGCACAGGGGGCATGTCCTGATCCCGAGGTTGAACTGAATGCAGGCGGCCAATGACAGCAAAGAGTACGTGGCCCGACCCCACGCTGTAGAAGTAGCTCTAGACACACAGAAGTTAGCTCATATCTGCTATACTAAATGATTTAGGTAATACCAACCAATTTCAAATTTGCTTATTTTTACTGTCCCCATCATTACAGATATGATATCTGAAGTGAGAAAACCCATTTAAAGTAGTAGAAGAAAGAAGAGGCTGTTTTTTAAAAAACTGGGTAAACCTCAGTTGAGCACATTACAATGTATTATGAAATTAATGACAATAAGGTAGCTGGTGACCAGTAAGCAATGCTACATAGTAAAAGTAAAAAGATCTGAAAAATATTGATAATACACTGCTAAATTTCATAGTTAGTCTCCTTTCACATATAGAATTACTGCAGACAAATTCTATTTTGTAAGATTTTCAGCAGTGCTATGCATCTACAAAACTCTATTTGCCTACATTGCCCTACTCATAACATTATCATTTTACATAGTCTAGAAGGACAACAAATTACGTACTGCCTTCCAAGAAATTGACACATTTTCTGCTACTGTGAATTGTGTTCTGCAGACAGTTTTACTACTACCACCTACACATAGTAAGATACAAGTGGGTAAACAGGAAGTTAGGATTGACAATGGAAAGGCAATAGGACTCAAATGAGTAACTTGGAGCTTCTGAACCCTGATGCAAAATCTGAGAAAGAAGCCCTAAACTATTATGTGCCATTTTATAGTCCGGGTGTTCACATACCGTATGTGAAATACCTCGTAGAAAAGGACATGTATAAGGTCTAGGGTTCAATTAAAAAAAATGATCCAATTTTTTTTCTTTATATTACTTATTTGGTTCAGTTTTCGTGTTATGGGCTATGAAAATTGAACCAAATGAGTAATATAAAGAAAATTTTTTGGATAATTGGACTGTATAGTGAATTTATTACAAGTCTATTAATGGGGTTACAGGAGAAGACCCTACTTCAGTCCGGTTCTGTGATTCGTCATAAATTAAAAATTTAAGGGATCCATTTATCTAAAAAAGTCAATTAAAAAAATCACAGCAACATGTACAACAATTGCTGAATACAAAAAAATTCAAAAATAATCTATTTTATTTGCAAATATAAAGTTTTGGTTTAGTAATCCAGATGCAGCTTTCTTTACTACTATAGCAATGCGGGTCAACTCATGCTTACTATTTTGGATTAGTTCTTTCACTGAAAAAGTTTTGATTCAATGAGTATCTGAAAAGAGTGGAATGGGTCGGGTTAGAAAATTCCCTTATTTTTTACATACAACCTGTTTTATCTTAAAGCAGAGTTTTCCCTGCCCTGAATTGTCTGCCTACACTTTCGTCTCACAGTTTAACTACTATGTCAGAGAGCCTTCCACATCATTCATATCTATTTTCCCAGTTGATATCAGTAGACCTTCTATTTGGCAGTCACGCCACTCAAGTAGCAGGTGCAAAAGTAAACTCTGACCCCTAATAGCTACTCCCCTCTCAAGTAATATAGAATAATGGAAATAAAACTTGAATATCTTTTATGTTGTACTTGTAGTTTCTGCTGGCTAATGCTACATCATTCATGTTATTTCATAAATAAAAAGTGTTAAATGAAACAAAAATCTCAAAAACACCTTGTAAAAATACAGTAAATACATTTTACTTTTCATACATAGCTGAATGATGAAGTAGAAGGTCTGAACTGAGAAACTAACCAATTCTAAGAAGACATGCAGTGGAAATCTGATCATTACACATACAGTCATTTAGAAAGAATCCTGTAACGTACTTACTAAAGTTTACTTCATGATATCTGAGTTCAGATCAATAACATGATAACCATTGCATGCCTAGAATTAGAATTCCCTCAAGAACACTCAAAAATATCATGTGATGTTGTAATATTTGTGTCAATTACAACACCCATGTTATAGTATTGGCCATTTTAATTAAAACATAAGACCTTATATTGCACTAAATAGTATTGTAAATTTAATGATGTTTTTGGGCCTAATAAGTTTTAGGTGTTTGTTTCACTTCTGTTAAAGCACAGCTAGATGAAGAAATGTGTAGATGTTACTCAGATCTACAAACATACAGTGCCAAGCAAAAGGGTGACAATGTTTTGACTTCCAGGCTCCATATCTTATCATCCACTACAGCTGTGAATGTGAGACTACCATCATTTTATAGACAATCATCTTGGCTATCTCATACATAAATTTGACTTGCAACTATTAAGCATATGCTTAGTGCAGATTTTTGTCATGTAACTGCATTGTTACTCTTTTGCTCCAACTGGTGGAACGATCTTTTTCTTCAAATTGAGGAGAAACCACATTATCCAGATCATCAATAGATCAAGAAAATTGCCAAATTGCATCATGTGAGGCCATGACCGTTGGAAGAATACGAAATGAAGTCCATCCATTCCAAAGCTAAGAGGTGGACGTGCAAGCAAAATATTGAAGTCAACAAGTTTGCTCATCACAAGGTCTATTAATTCTGGTGCAACAAGCACGCCAGTGGAGGTGGCTCGTATGCTTCATAAGAGTGAGAACACAGACAATCATGCAAGCACCATGTGACACACATTACATAAGTCTGGAATGGTGGCCCGAAAAAAGGTGAAGAAGCCTTGACTTCAATCTCATTATAAGAAGTGTTGGCTCAAGTTTACAAAACAGCATGAAAAGTAGACAGTAGAAGATTGGAAACAGGTTATTTGAAATGATTAAATGAAAGTTAATAGACCGGGCTCTAATGGGGGCAAATGAGTTTGGAAGATTCAAGGGAAAAGGGGGCCACTGGATCGAGAAATTGAAGGAACTGTCAAGTTCGGTGAATGAAGAATGATGATATAGAGTTGTTTCAAAGCCAAAGCCTTTGAATATTTGACCGCAATTGATGATGGCCTCAATGCTGAGCTATATCTGAGTATCCTACAAGATGAGTTACTTCATATACTCCAGTACTGTGGGTATTAAAAGGATAACATAGTGTTCCAGCAGGACAACGACCCGAAGCAATAGTCAAGATTTGTGAAGAAATAATAATAATGAAGTAGAGTTGCTGTATTGGCCTCCACAGTCCCCAGACCTCTACTCAATTGAACACTTGTGGGTAGAGTTGAAGAAAAAGCTGTATTCGTACCCAAGTAGAGGAGAGCACGGATCAGATTTCAGTCGAGACATGCTTGGATCTGATCAAGAGCCCATAAGAATTCAGGCAGTGCTGAAAGCCAAAGGTGGATTTAGAAAATACTAACAAAATAATAAAACTTGAACTTAAGAGCTTTAGTAGCAAAACAGTAACAATGCAGTTACATGACAAGAATCTGCAGAACTACGCTTATGTTAAATACTTGCACGTCAAATTTATGTATAAGATATCCAAGATGATTGTCTATAAAATGATGGTAACCTCACGTTCAAAGTTGTTTTGGACGGTGAGATATGGAGCCTGAAAGGCAAAAGTTCAAAGCATTGTTACCAGTTGCCATTCGCACCTGATCTTGTACGTTAAATGTTAATTTCCGTTCTTTCACATCAAACTAATCTTATCATATTTTTAGCACCTTATTTACTGTAATGTGTATGTTAAAGAAACCTTTGCAATAATCTTAGTTTCTCCAAAAAAGTACTTGAGGTCAATATTGATTGTCCTAAGATTATGTTAGAGCACCATAGAGTGGTCTCCCTCTTTGAAATCTCCTGTAGAGGTCAGAGCATGGAACTGCTACCGAACAACTCAGTTTCTTGCTTTAGACCTTTGATGTAACACATGGTTGGCCATTCATCATATCTAAATGGCCTCCATGTAATACAGCCACTGCAGGGGAGATGCTTGGCTGACCTCTTCTTCCCTAGGCATAAACAGGTGTTTTTTAATTGTTTTAGAAGCTGAAAGAGTTTGTCATTGATGAGACAATGTCCCTAATTTAATCCACAGCTCTGATGAGCCTTTTTCTGAGATATGTTCAGTCAATACAATATTGTTAAACAAAACAGTATAAATAAATAGCACCACCACATTCAACGGCATTCTCAGTCCATCTCAGAGATAAAGCAGACACACACTAGTGCAAATTTCAGGGCAAATTACTTGACATACCGGCATATTTTGGGGCTTTGAAGTGAAAGGAAAATCCAAAAAAAACCACACAAACTTGGAAAAACTAAAGCAGACGTAGCCTGGCTTAAAATGAACCCAAACATCAATACTTCAAGTGCAGAAATTAAAATACTTTACAAACAATACGCACATTGACTTCTTCTCTTCCTGGTTCAAACCAAAGAAGGAAAAGGTACTACGGGAAAACTAAGTCCTAAACCATTCACAATCATCATTAAAATCATCTTTTACAGTGCTAAGTATTCAATTTTTCAAAAAACTCCTAA
>JAODAL010034143.1:0-44641 GCA_025379985.1 Phyllomedusa bahiana | reverse complement strand
TCCAATCCCCCTACATCTCCCCCCATACCCCCTCCAAGTGCAACCCCCCCCCCCCCCCCCTCCCACCAGTATCCCCTCCAATTTCCCCCCCCCTACATTCCCACCAGTATCCCCCCATAGTGATCCCTACATCTCCCACCAGTATCCCCCCCCATAGTGCACCCCTAATCTTCCCACCATATCCCCCTTTGGGGACCCCCACATCCCCCCCAGTACCCCTCCATAGTGCATCCCCCCTACATCTCCCACCATATCCCCCCAAGTGCATCCCCTAACCCCCCCATATCCCCTCCATAGTGCATCCCTCTACATCTCCCACCAGTATCCCCTCCATAGTGCATCCCCCTACTCCCCACCATACCCTCCCCAAGTGCTCCCCCCTACATCCCCCACCATTATTTTCCCCAATGAAACCCCCTACATCTCCCCCCAGTATCTCCTCCATAGTCATCCCCCTCACATCTCCCCCCAAAATTCCCCCATATGCACCCCCGACATCTCCCACCAGTATCTCCTCCACAGGGCACCCCCTACATCGCCCACCATATCCCCCCCCAAGGGCATCCCCAACAAAATTCCCACCATACCCCTCCATATCATCCCCAACATCCCCCACCATATCCCCTCCATAGTGACCCCCCCAAAATCCCCCCACCAGTATCCCTCCAAGTGCACCCCCTACATCCCCCACCAGACCCTCCCCCAAAGGTCACCCCCACATCTCCCACCGAACCCTCCAAGGCACCCCCACATCTCCCCCCAGTACCCTCCCAGTGCACCCCCACCTCCCACCAGTACTCCTCCATATGCACCCCTACTCTCCACCCTATCCCTCCATAGTGCATCCCCTACATCTTCCACCAGTATCTCCTCCATAGTGCCATCTCCCACCAGTATCTCCTCCATAGTGCACCCCCTACATCTCCCACCAGTATCCCCTCCATAGTGCATCCCCCTACATCTCCCACCAGTATCCCCTCCATAGTGCATCTCCCACCAGTATCTCCTCCATAGTGCATCCCCCTACATCTCCCACCAGTATCCCCTCCATAGTGCATCCCCCTACATCTCCCACCAGTATCCCCTCCATAGTGCATCCCCCCTACATCTCCCACCAGTATCCCCTCCATAGTGCACCCCCTACATCTCCCACCAGTATCCCCTCCATAGTGCATCCCCCTACATCTCCCACCAGTATCTCCTCCATAGTGCATCCCCCTACATCTCCCACCAGTATCCCCTCCATAGTGCACCCCCCTACATCTCCCACCAGTATCCCCTCCATAGTGCATCCCTCTACATCTCCCACCAGTATCCCCTCCATAGTGCACCCCCTACATCTCCCACCAGTATCCCCTCCATAGTGCACCCCCTACATCTCCCACCAGTATCTCCTCCATAGTGCATCCCCTACATCTCCCACCAGTATCCCCTCCATAGTGCACCCCCTACATCTCCCACCAGTATCCCCTCCATAGTGCACCCCCTACATCTCCCACCAGTATCCCCTCCATAGTGCACCCCCTACATCTCCCACCAGTATCCCCTCCATAGTGCATCTCCCACCAGTATCACCTCCATAGTACACCCCCCTACATCTCCCACCAGTATCTCCTCCATAGTGCACCCCCAACATCTCCCACAGTATCCCCTCCATAGTGCATCCTCCTACATCTCCCACAGTATCCCTTCCATAGTGCTCCCCCCCTACATCTCCCACCAGTATCTCCTCCATAGTGCATCCCCCTACATCTCCCTCCAGTATCCCCTCCCCTACATCTCCCACCAGTATCTCCTCCATAGTGCATCCCCTACATCTCCCACCAGTATCCCCTCCATAGTGCATCCCCTACATCTCCCACCAGTATCCCCTCCATAGTGCATCCCCTACATCTCCCACCAGTATCTCCTCCATAGTGCATCCCCCCCACATATCCCACCAGTATCCCCTCCATAGTGCATCCCCCGACATCTCCCACCAGTATCTCCTCCATAGTGCATCCCCCCTCAGCTCCCACCAAGTATCCCCCTCCATAGTGCTTCCCCCCTACATCTCCCACCAGTATCTCCTCCATAGTGCATCTCCCTACATCTCCCACCAGTATCTCCTCCATAGTGCATCCCCCCTACATCTCCCACCAGTATCCCCTCCATAGTGCACCCCCAACAACTCCCACCAGTATCTCCACCACACTGCATCTACCACCAGTATCCCCTCCATAGTGCACCCTACATCTCCCACCAGTATCCCCTCCATAGTGCATCCCCCCTTCATCTCCCACCAGTATCCCCTCCATAGTGCATCCCCCCTACATCTCCCACCAGTATCTCCTCCATAGTGCACCCCCTACATCTCCCACCAGTATCCCCTCCATAGTGCATCTCCCACCAGTATCCCCTCCATAGTGCATCCCCCCTACATCTCCCACCAGTATCTCCTCCATAGTGCACCCCCTACATCTCCCACCAGTATCTCCTCCATAGTGCACCCCCCTACATCTCCCACCAGTATCTCCTCCATAGTGCACCCCCTACATCTCCCACCAGTATCCCCTCCATAGTGCACCCCCTACATCTCCCACCAGTATCCCCTCCATAGTGCACCCCCCTACATCTCCCACCAGTATCCCCTCCATAGTGCATCCCCCTACATCTCCCACCAGTATCTCCTCCATAGTGCACCCCCTACATCTCCCACCAGTATCTCCTCCATAGTGCACCCCTACATCTCCCACCAGTATCCCCTCCATAGTGCATCCCCCTACATCTCCCACCAGTATCCCCTCCATAGTGCACCCCCCTACATCTCCCACCAGTATCCCCTCCATAGTGCATCCCCCCTACATCTCCCACCAGTATCCCCTCCATAGTGCATCCCCCTACATCTCCCACCAGTATCCCCTCCATAGTGCACCCCCTACATCTCCACCATATCTCCTCCATGATGCACCCCCTACACTCCCACCAAAACCCCTTCCAAGTGAAAACCCCCTACATCTCCCACCAGTAATCCCCCCCATCTGACACTCTCCCACCAGTATCTCCTCCATAGTGCACCCCTCTACATCTCCCACCAGTATCTCCTCCATAGTGCATCCCCTACATCTCCCACCAGTATCCCCTCCATAGTGCATCTCCCACCAGTATCTCCTCCATAGTGCACCCCCTACATCTCCCACCAGTATCCCCTCCATAGTGCATCTCCCACCAGTATCCCCTCCATAGTGCATCCCCTATATTTTTCTCCCACATATCCCCTCCAAGTGCATCTCCACCAGTATACCTCCATATTTACCCCCTACATCTCCCACCAGTATCCCCTCCATAGTGCATCCCCCCCACATATCCCACCAGTATCCCCTCCATAGTGTATCTCCTACATCTCCCACCAGTATCTCCTCCATAGTGCATCTCCCTACATCTCCCACCAGTATCCCCTCCATAGTGCATCTCCCTACATCTCCCACCAGTATCCCCTCCATAGTGCATCTCCCACCAGTATCTCCTCCATAGTGCACCCCCCTACATCTCCCACCAGTATCTCCTCCATAGTGCACCCCCTACATCTCCCACCAGTATCTCCTCCATAGTGCATCCCCCCCCAAAACATTCCCCCATATCCCCTCCATAGTGCACCTCCCTACATCTCCCACCAGTAACCCCTCCATAGTGCATCCCCCCATCCCCCCGGGTATCTCCTCCATAGTGCATCCCCCCTACATCTCCCACCAGTATCTCCTCCATAGTGCACCCCCTACATCTCCCACCAGTATCCCCTCCATAGTGCATCCCTCCTACATCTCCCACCAGTAACCCCTCCATAGTGCATCCCCCTACATCTCCCACCAGTATCCCCTCCATAGGCCCCCCTACATCTCCCACCATACCCCCCTCCATTGTGCACCCCCTACATCTCCCACCAGTAACCCCACCATAGTGACTACTCTCCACCAGTAATCTCCCTCCAAAGTGCACCCCTTCCCACCAGTATCTCCTCCATAGTGCAACCCCCTACATCGCCCACCAGTACCCCCCTCCTACGGGCACCCCCCTACATCTCCCACCAGTATCCCCTCCATAGTGCACCCCCTACATCTCCCACCAGTATCCCCTCCATAGTGCATCCCCCTACATCTCCCACCAGTATCCCCTCCATAGTGCATCCCCTACATCTCCCACCAGTATCTCCTCCATAGTGCATCCCCCCTACATCTCCCACCAGTATCCCCTCCATAGTGCATCCCCCCTACATCTCCCACCAGTATCCCCTCCATAGTGCATCCCCCCTACATCTCCCACCAGTATCCCCTCCATAGTGCATCTCCCACCAGTATCCCCTCCATAGTGCATCCCCCCTACATCTCCCACCAGTATCCCCTCCATTGTGCCTCCCCCCATCCATCCCCCCCTCCTTTTTTGGAATCCCCCTTTTCCTCATTTGCGCCTAATGCAGCGTGAAGGCTCAGTCTCCACCGCCCGCTCCCACCGCCCTCCTGTTGCTCCAGACACTGAATCCGGTCTTTCCCCCTCATTTGCATTCTCAATCCAAAGCTTTATTCCCCCACTCGATGCGTCATAATTCCACCTGTCTCCCTCCATCCCAGGATCCCGTCTTCCTTCCTCTCCTCCGTCTTGGCGCTGCTTCTTCCCTTTCCTCTCCTCCTGGCAGTTTTCCTCTGATACAATTACCTTTCTTTGGACTCCATCCAGATTCTACAAACGCCAGGGCAACAAACAAACCTCTCCTGACCCCAAACAGCCCCTGTATTCCCCATGACACCGCCTGTCTGTGCACCCGAGCCCCATGACTGACACCGTGGCACTGGAAGAGTTAAGCATCAGGCGGCAGCGCTTGGCAGGGTGACACAGGACACACGGTGGCCAGGACACTGCTGCAGTCTGCACAGACCTGACATTGATGCCTAAAGGCTTTTAGTGCACAGTTTGATCAGATTACATATTCCTATCACCTAATGCATCCAAGTAGCCTCATCAGGTGGTTCCCTACTCTAATACCCCTTTGTGGGGCCACCCTGCATTCAGTGCTGGGCAATGTCCCTGGTGTGCACCCTCCATGTGTCACGTCTATAGGAGCGGTCATCCACAGGGGCTCCTCTGGGGTCCTGAGTGTCAGTCCCTTTGTCCTTAGTCATTTGCCCTTGTCCTGTAATCGCTGCCCCAGACGGTCACCAAGATTTGTAACTGCTCCAGGACCCTCCTCTCTATAGACTCAATGTTCTGGAGAACAATAACTCACCCCAGTCCCAACTTTACAGCCTTCTCTATCTCCCTCCAGTTTCTCCTTCTTTCCAGTTAACCCTTTCCCCAAATCTGAGGTCCTGCCTAGGTTCCTTCCCAAGTTTCCCCCTGTTTTGTGCAGGTTCCTTCCTTGGCTTTCGTCTCTGGCTGCTCCTTATCTCCTCGTCTTCTGTCGGCTTTCCCTGTTCATCAATATTTTTGACCTCCTCTCCTCTGGTCCCTCGCTCCCTCCTGGTCTCTCTCCCTCCCCTCTCTCGCTCTGTCAGTATCACCAGACTCCAGCAAACAGTGGCAGAGCTGAGCTCAACTCAGCATCCAGACTGATTCCTCCTGGACAGACCTGTCCCCGTGCCCTGCCACCCTCCTCTACGTGGACCCCCTGCCCTCCTCTTCCTCACCTGGATCATCACCCTTCTCCCAGCACATTCCCATTGACCTCCTTTCTCCTGCACTTTCACCGTTCGCTGCCTCCTCTCACGTTTTCCAATTGCCTCTCGTCTTCCTTTCACTCCTTCATCGTCTCCTAAACCTTCGTCTTCTTCATCCACCTTTCCTTCCTCCCTCCTTGGCTTTACCTTATGGATATTCTGCACTGGATATGTGTCTACCTTGGTGTCTTCTGCAGCTTGGTGCCTTGTTGTGGTCACCCACAGCCATGTCGTATCCTTGCCCGTATTGGGCACACTGTTCGTCTCGGTGCCCTCTTACCCTTGGCCGGACACTCGCAAACGAGAATCCAGAATGTTCTGTCCCGGATCAGTCGCAGCAGTTTGCTCCCGTACAATCTGAGTTTGGAGGTGGTTTCTGGAGCTCCCAGGGAGAGGGACCCTGTCTCCTTGGCACGATGGTTGTGCCAGGTGATAGTTGCCCAAGGAGTGGCGGCAGTGCTGGCATTCCCTCAGTCACAGGAGGAGCTGCTACAGTTGGAGTTTTTGTCCAGTTTCTTGGAGATACCCTTCCTCAGTATCGTGGAGCAAGAGCAGATCATGCCACCGACCACTAAGGTAACTCAAGAGCATGACCGGGGTAACGGAAGTAATTGCATGGAAAATAGCAGCTCTGCTAAATATTTCCTCCAAACTTTAATGGTTCCATAGCTTAATGCATCCAACCGGCGGGTCCTCCATCCAGTCATCCATCAACAGCTGTCGATACTCATAGTCACCCAACTTTCCATGGCCAGATGGGTTCTGCAATGTCAACTTCTCAACGTCATGTAGGTGTTGGGTCCAGAGCCATCTTATCCATTGGAAAACTAGGCACTAGTCCTGGGACCCCACAAGCAAGGGGCCCCAAGTAGGCACATGCTCTGGATCCCTGTGTTAGGGCTGCTTATTGTAAGGGTTCCATGGATTCGCTGGGCCACCGCAAGCGATGATAGCTAAGCCACGCCAGGGAACGGAGTCTAAGTAGCCCTCGGTCTTCACCAGAGCCGCCGCAAAGCAGGATGGACTTGCTGCGGCGTGAGGCTACCAGGTCGTTACCCCTGACGTGACTTGCTTGCGATGGCGGCCGGAGTAATGCGTGGTACAGAATCGTAATCCAGAAGAGTAGTCGGGGACAGGCAGGAGGTCAGGACGGGTGGCAGAGGTTCATGGTCAGAGACGGGCAGACGGTTAGGGCAGGTGGCAGAGGTTCATGGTCAGAGACGGGCAGACGGTCAGGGCAGGCGGCAAACAGGCAAGGTCAGGAAACGTAGCGGAATGGATTGGTACACGGGTAATCAGACAGGACTTACAACACTCTCTAAACTAGGCAACGCACACCAACAATCTGGCAGCGAGTGCTGGGGGCGTATTCCTTATATAGGACCAGTGGCCGGTAATTGACTAAATTACCGGTGCACTGGCCCTTTAAATCCAGACCAGCCGTCGCGCGCATGCCCTAAGCAGTGGGTACGCGCGCAGAGGCCGGGAAGAGGCCAGGAAGCACAGGAGCGCGGACGGGTAAGTGAACTAGGGACTCTAGCAGCGAGGGGCTTTCACGCGGGCAGGGGGGCGGCCGCGGGGGGCGACGGTACCCGCGCCAGCTCCCATGACACTTCTTTTGCAGCTTGTATGTTCTTAGGACGTGCAAACAACCAACGCCTATGGTGCAGCAGGGAGCCATTGGTTCCCTGCCCTACCGGTTCGGTCTTGTAGGTTTCAGACCTCCTACAAGACATTAACAGGGTGTTCTTACAAAGTTGGCGCGGTGTTATAGGTGTGCTGGATGGTGGTTAGAGGTATTACGTCATGTAGTGTCATATAGAGGGATTGACTGGTGCAAGGTCATGTATTTGGCAGGGCCCACGCACTGCTATGTCCGAGGCCCATAATGTGCATAAAATGGCCCTGTTGGTTCCTAAAGTTCCATGTCCTGTAAATTTGGGACAATGAGTCCATAAATTTCAGCCTATCTAAGGCATAAGAAGGGGGTGCAGTACAGGGTAGTAAGAAAATGGGAGCAAGGGATTCATAAGGCCGTGAAAAGTGCTGCAAACATATCAGTCTCCAAATTGGTTAAAGGAATGGGAGGTGTTCCAGTGCGCCAGAGGAAAGTAAAAACGGGGGTTCAACCTTGAAATGGAGGGATGCTCTACCTCTGAAAGGGGAAAAGTCTTGATGTACTCAACAGGATTTCCATGATAGTGTAGACAAGCACGGGCCTCTTGGGGCGTCTCACCTGTAAGGCTGAATCATTGAGCCTGTGGCGTAGAGATGGAGGTGAGAGGCCGGTAATTGGGGAGATGGTACCTCATGGGCGGTCTATCTATCCAAGACTCTTGTGTAATTTGGGGTTGGGTGACTGCCCGCAGTATGGCGCTATGGAGGGCACACAGGGGTTTAAACTATGTAAAGTTAATGAAGCTGAGGAAAGTTTAAAAATCACATTTGAGTAACTTTTTTCCATGGTTTATTGATGGGAGTCATATCCGTTATATCCATGTATAGGATAGGAGTCACATCCATTATATCCATGTATAGTGATAGGAGTCATATCCCCTTATATCCATGTATAGGGATAGGAGTCATATCCCGTTATATCCATGTATAGTGATAGGAGTCATATCCTGTTATATCCATGTATAGTGATAGGAGTCATATCCTGTTATATCCATGTATAGTGATAGGAGTCATATCCTGTTATATCCATGTATAGTGATAGGAGTCATATCCCGTTATATCCATGTATAGGGATAGGAGTCATATCCCGTTATATCCATGTATAGTGATAGGAGTCATATCCCGTTATATCCATGTATAGTGATAGGAGTCATATCCCGTTATATCCATGTATAGTGATAGGAGTCATATCCCCTTATATCCATGTATAGTGATAGGAGTCATATCCCGTTCTATCCATGTATAGAGATAGAGTCCCTATCCCTTATATCCATGTATATGATAGGAGTCCCTATCCCGTTATATCCATGTATAGTGATAGGGGTCATATCCCCCTTTTACCAAGTATAGGATAGGAAATCATATCCCGTTATATCCATGTATAGTGATAGGAGTCATATCCCCTTTTATCCATGTATAGTTATAGGAGTCATATCCCGTTATATCCATGTATAGTGATAGGAGTCATGTCCTGTTATATCCATGTATAGTGATAGGAGTCATATCCTGCTATTTCCATGTATAGTGATAGGAGTCATATCCATTATATCCATGTATAGTGATAGGAGTCATATCCTGTTATATCCATGTATAGTGATAGGAGTCATATGCTGTTATATCCATGTATATGATAGGAGTCATATCCATTAATATCCATGATAGTGATAGGAGTCATATCCTGTTTATAAACCATGATAGTGAAAGAGTCATATCCCTTATATCCATGTATAGTGATAGGAGTCATATCCTGTTATGTCCATGTATAGTGATAGGAGTCATATCCTGTTATATCCATGTATAGTGATAGGAGTCATATCCTGTTATATCCATGTATAGTGATAGGAGTCATATCCTGTTATATCCATGTATAGTGATAGGAGTCATATCCCCTTATATCCATGTATAGTGATAGGAGTCATATCCATTATATCCATGTATAGTGATAGGAGTCATATCCTGTTATATCCATGTATAGTGATAGGAGTCATATCCCGTTATATCCATGTATAGTGATAGGAGTCATATCCCGTTATATCCATGTATAGTGATAGGAGTCATATACCCTTATATCCATGTATAGTGATAGGAGTCATATCCCGTTATATCCATGTATAGTGATAGGAGTCATATCCCCTTATATCCATGTATAGTGATAGGAGTCCTATCCCCTTATATCCATGTATAGTGATAGGAGTCATATCCAGTTATATCCATGTATAGTGATAGGTGTCTTATCCATTATATCCATGTATAGTGATAGGAGTCATATCCCCTTATATCCATGTATAGTGATAGGAGTCATATCCCCTTATATCCATGTATAGTGATAGGAGTCATATCCTGTTATATCCATGTATAGTGATAGGAGTCATATCCTGTTATATACATGTATAGTGATAGGAGTCACTCGGTCATGTTAGATTGTATCTTTGGTGCACATACTTTATTGGTTTTCTCCTTGGTTCCATAGTAATAGTAATTTAATGACATCATGTACTTTACCGCCTGCTAGTGCACTGGATGTAACAGTGGGACAGGCTTTTCTTGCATGAACTTCACCTCTGCTATGTAATAAAGCAGCACAAATATCTTGTGTATTATTCTATAAGCAGAAATAGCAGCAAATTGCTTGAGATCTGCAGACGGACGCGCCCGGCGGTGAATCCACGTTATCAATCATAGAAAATCTCTTTGGAGACTAAATTGCACATTACAGATTCCCTGTTAGTGATCGATACCGGCGGAGCGGGGGTGGGGGGCTCCGCGTGATGAAGAGGCGGCCCTGCGTGCGGTGTCAGTCTGTATTGAAACGAATGGGAAGTCCGTGAGCAGAATTATGGAAACAATTAGGGGGAGACGAGCAATCGATGAAGGAGTCTCTTTTGGGTCGGCCATCAATATTATGTGGGTGGGGGTCCGGCTCCAGGCAGCCCTGGCGTCCACTGATTGAGGGGGGTCGCAGGGCTTCCGTTTGATGTTTATTTGGTTCAAGTCTGGTCATTCATACCTTTTGTTGCAGAGAACTACATTTTGGGTCATTCTGTGGGGACCTTGGCCGGGGGGCAGGCAGTCAGACCCCAACATAGGATATTGATGGTCTGTGCTGAGTAGTGTTGTGCAGATCTGTCCCTATTCGACTTCTCACTGGTGCAACCGGATATTTGGGTTTGGATGTCCCGAGTTCTTTTACTCTGTCCCTAGCCCTAACCATACCCCTCACCCAGAGCTGCACAACTTGGCAGGAGGTGGGGTCCAAAGCCACCTGGGAACGCCCCAGGATTGACCAAGAACTTCCAGAGACCACCTAGAAAAACCCCTGCACCACCCAGGAACTGCTCTCTACCACCTGGAAAACCTCTGGACCACCCAGGAACTGCTCTCTACCACCTGGAAAACCTCTGGACCACCCAGGAACTGCTCTCTACCACCTGGAAAAACCCCTGGACCACCCAGGAACTGCTCTCTACCACCTGGAAAACCTCTGGACCACCAAGGAACTGCCCTCTACCACCTGGGGAAACCCCTGGACCACCCAGGAACTGCTCTCTACCACCTTGGAAAACCTCTGGACCACCCAGGAACTGCCCTCTACCACCTGGAAAACCTCTGGACCACCAAGGAACTGCCCTCTACCACCTGGGGAAACCCCTGGACCACCCAGGAACTGCTCTCTAACCACCTGGGGAAACCCCTGGACCACCCAGGAACTGCTCTCTACCACCTTGGAAAACCTCTGGACCACCCAGGAACTGCCCTCTACCACCTGGGGAAACCCCTGTACCAACCAGGAACTGCCCTCTACCACCTGGGGAAACCCCTGGACCACCCAGGAACTGCTCTCTACCACCTGGGGAAACCTCTGGACCACCCAGGAACTGCTCTCTACCACCTTGGAAAACCTCTGGACCACCCAGGAACTGCTCTCTACCACCTTGGAAAACCCCTGGACCACCCAGGAACTGCTCTCTACCACCTGGGGAAACCTCTGGACCACCCAGGAACTGCTCTCTACCACCTGGAGAAACCCCTGGACCACCCAGGAACTGCTCTCTACCACCTGGGGAAACCTCTGGACCACCCAGGAACTGCTCTCTACCACCTTGGGAAAACTCTAGACCACCTAGGAACTGCTCTCTACCACCTGGGGAAACCTCTGGACCATCCAGAAACTGCCCTCTAACCACATGGAAACCTCCTGGACCACCAAAGGAACTACTCTCTAACCACCGGAGAAAACCCCCCCCCCCCGGACCACCCAGGAACTGCTCTCTACCACCTGGGGAAACCACTGGACCACCCAGGAACTGCTCTCTACCAACTGGGGAAACCCATGGACCACCCAGGAACTGCTCGCAACCAACTGGGGTAAACTATGGACCACCCAGCAACAGCTCTCTACCACCTGGGGAAACCTCTAGACCACCCAGGAACTGCTCTCTACCACCTTGGAAAACCTCTGGACCACCCGGGAAAACTGCTCTCTACCACCTGGGAAACCCCTGGACCACCCAGGAACTGCTCTCTAAAAACCTGGGAAACCTCTGGCCCCCAGGGAACTGCTCTCTACCACCTGGGAAACCTCTTGACCACCGGGAAAACTGCTCTCTACCACCTGGGGAAACTCCTGGACCACCCAGGAACTACTCTCTACCACCGGGGGGAAAACCCCCTGTACCAACCAGAACTGCCCTCTACCACCTGGAGAAACCCCTGGACCACCCAGGAACTGCTCTCTACCACCTGGGGAAACCTCTAGACCACCCAGGAACTGCTCTCTACCACCTTGGAAAACCCCTGGACCACCCATGAACTTCTCTATACCACATGGGTAAACCCCTGGACCACCCAGGAACTGCTCTCTACAACCTGGGGAAACCTCTGGACCACCCGGGAACTGCTCTCTACCACCTGGGGGAAAACCCTCTGGCCCACCCAGGAACTGCTCTCTACAACCTGGGGAAACCTCTGGACCACCCAGGAACTGCTCTCGACCTCCTGTGGAAACCTCTGGACCACCCAGGAACTACTCTCTACCACCTGGGGAAACCTCTGGACCACCCAGGAACTGCTCTCTACCACCTTGGGAAACCTCTAGACCACCTAGGAACTGCTCTCTACCACCTTGGGAAACCTCTGGACCATCCAGTAACTGCCCTCTACCACATGGGGAAACCTCTGGACCACCCAGGAACTACTCTCTACCACCTGGAGAAACCTCCGGACCACCCAGGAACTGCTCTCTACCACATGGGGAAACCCCTGGCCACCAGGAACTGCTCTCTACAACCTGGGGAAACCCCTGGACCACCCAGGAACTGCTCTCTACCACCTGGGGAAACCTCTGGACCACCCAGGAACTGCTCTCTACCACCTGGGGAAACTCCTGGACCACCCAGGAACTGCCCTCTACCACCTGGGGAAACCCCTGGACCACCCAGGAACTGCCCTCTACCACCTGGGGAAAAACCTCTGGACCACCCGGGAAACTACTCTCTCCCACCTGGAGAAACCTCCGGACCACCAGGAACTGCTCTCTACACCACAGGGGAAACCCCCTGGACCACCCAGGAACTGCTTCCTCTACCACTGGGAAACCCCTGGACCACCCAGGAACTGCTTCTACAACCTTGGGAAACCTCTAGACCACCAAGGAACTGCTCTCTACCACCTGGGGAAACCCTGGACCACCCAGGAACTGCTCTCTACCACCTGGGAACCTCTGGACCACCCGGGACCTCCCCCAACCAACCTGGGGAAACCTCTGGACCCCCCAGGAACTGCTCTCTACCAACCTGGGAAACCTCTTGGACCACCCGGGAAACTCTCTTTTACCACCTGGGGAAACCTCTGGACCACCCAGGAACTGCCCTCTACCACCTTGGGAAAACTCTGGACCACCCAGGAACTGCCCTCTACCACCTTGGGAAAACTCTAGACCACCTGGGAAAACTGCTCTTACAACATGGGAAACCTCTGGACCACCCAGGAACTACTCTCTACCATCTGGAGAAACCTCCGGACCACCCAGGAACTGCCCTCTACCACCTGGGGAAACTCCTGGACCACCCAGGAACTACTCTCTACCATCTGGAGAAACCCTCGGACCCACCGGGAAACTGCCCTCTACCACCTGGGGAAACCTCTAGACCACCTAGGAACTGCTCTCTACCACCTGGGGAAACCTCTGGACCACCCAGAAACTGCCCTCTACCACCTGGGGAAACCTCTGGACCACCCAGGAACTGCCCTCTGCCACCTGGGGAAACCTCTGGACCATCCAGAAACTGCCCTCTACCACATGGGGAAACCTCTGGACCACCCAGGAACTACTCTCTTACCACCTGGAGAAACCTCCGGACCACCCAGGAACTGCCCTCTACCACCTGGGGAAACCCCTGGACCACCCAGAAACTGCTCTCTCCCATCTGGGGAAACCTCTGGACCATCCAGAAACTGCTCTCTACCTCCTGGGGAAATCCCTGGATTGACTAATAACTCATCTGGACCACCTGGGAAAACCCGAGGACTGCCTGGAAAAGGTCTTAAACTGACCTGGAATGCCCCTGGACAAGCCAGAAACTCCCCTGAACCCCCTGGGAATTTCCCTGGATTGACCAAGAATTTGAAAAACTTGGGAATACCCCTAGACCACCCAGGAACTCCCCTGGACCACTTGGAAAAACTCCTGAACTGCTTGGGAATGCCCCCGAATTGACCATGAATGCCTCTATAACACCCATGAACTTCCCTAGACCACCCATGAACTCCCTTGGACTGGGCATACCTCTGAACTACTCTGAAACTGATCTGAACCGCCTGGGAATGCCCTTGGATTGGCTTGGATTTCCCCTGCACCATCTGGATTGACCAAAAAACTCACCTGGACCACTTAGGAAAAACTCTAGACCACCCATGAACTCCCCTGGACTGCCTGAGAATGCCCCTGAATCGCCTGTGTATGCCCCTGCAGCACCTGGAAATGCCTCTAGAACACCCTTGAACTCCCTTGGACTGGGAATACATCTGAACTACTCTGAAACTGATCCTGGGAACACCCCCAAACCAGACAGTATCACCCGTTTTGGGTCAGGGTTTAGGCAAGCACCACCCCTTTGCAGTGCAGCTTGTGGGCCACCAATACTCCGGGCTGTATGTTGTGCATGTCTTACATAGCCCTATGTTAGTGTTAGAGATTTTAGGGTTAACCTACCCATCCACGGTGCCGCCAGGTCCACTGGCGCCATCGCTCCGGCATCACTTCAACCCTAATATGTCTGGGACTGGAAGTGACAGCAGAGCGATGGCACCGCTGGACCCTGACGCAGTGGGGGGAGGTAAGTTATCCCTGAGTCGAAGAGCTTGGATTCGAGTCAAATTTGACTTGGATTGAAATCCAAAGCACAGCGCTAAAGCAAAATGAGGATGTGTTGTTTTGGAATAAATTTTGGAAACGGATAATCTTGATTAAAGGGGTTGTCTCGCTACAAAGAATATCTTTCGAATTGTAGGGAACACAAAATAAAGACATTTTCCAAATATATTGCTTTGTTCCTCTGTTTTCCCTAAGGAGATACAAGTGAATTTATGACCTCCCTGGCTATTTCAGTTCCCTCAGTAACTGACCTGTAAACAATTCTCCCCCCTGCTTTGTTTGTTCAATGAGGTCACAGTGTCCATGCTGCTGAGCAGTAAAAAGCTTGATTTATGTAAAATAAACAGAACTGTAATTAGGGCTTTTGTTTTGGGGATCAGATAAAGCCTTCTGAGGCATTTTTGAAAAGCTTCTTAGCTAATCTGATCTAATTAGCAACTGAAAGCAGGAGCATGGAGCTGTATGCAAATGAGTCAGTCTGAACCAGGAAGTGGCAGAGTATTTCATTCATGCATTCTGTGAAACTCTGTAGGGAGACAACTCCCTTAAGTCTATTATATATTTATGTGGATCGAATGGGCATTGCTGTAGTTTGCATCATTATGCCTAAAGGCTTTTGGTGCACAGTTTGATCACATTGCATATACCCGCCTAACACATGGAAGGTCCTTAGTCCCGTCGCCTGAATCTTGTACAGGGGCAGATTCCTACTCTGAGTGGTCCCCAGTTATGAGCTGTGGCCACAGGGCTCAGTGCTGGGTCCTCTTTTTATTCAATGTATGTATTAATGATATAGTGGAGGGGATTAATAGCTGTTTCTATTTTTGCAGATGACACAAGCTATGGAGTGTAGTGCAGTCTATAGAACAAGGGTGTCAAACTGCGGCCCTCCAGCTGTTGGGAAACTACAACCCCCATCATGCCCGCTGTTATAGATTATACAAATGCATGATGGGAGTTGTAGTTTCCCAACAGCTGGAGGGCCGCAGTTTGACACCTGTGCTATAGCAGATGTCCATAAAGTGCAAACTGACCTGGACACACTGAGGGCTTGGGCTTCCACTTGCCAAATGAGGTTCAATGTGGATAAATGTAAAACTCTGTATCTGGGTACTAATAATACGTATGCACAATGGGCGACATGTATGATATTTGTCATCCAGGCGCCATTTTTTTGCGTGCACATTAGTAGTGTAGAATGCGCCTGAATCTATGGACCTGTTCTACTGCGGGTCATAGATCTTTCTAGCTACAAGAGCGGGCACATTCAGGCTCAGGTAAACCCCTTGTAAAGTGCTCTACCTATCCCAGCAGTAATGGCCTGGATTTGCCGCACTGAAGCTATAAATGTGCAGCTTCGTCCGGTTGTAGTGTGACACCTCCAGCGCGCGCATTGCAATGTGCCTGATACTAGAGTGCGCCTGGTTAAAAATAGAGCGAAAAGATGCCAAACTTCTGGCGCAGTCCCATACATACATGTCACCCTATATGTTTAGAGGGTAATAATCGGCAGATATAATATGTGCTGGGGGTAATAATCTGTATGCACCATAAATCCTCAAAGGTAATAATCTGTATGCTCCATATGTGCTAGAGGGTAATAATCTGTATGCTCCATATGTGCTAGAGGGTAATAATCTGTATGCTCCATATGTGCTAGAGGGAAATAATCTGTATGCTCTATATGTGCTAGAGGGTAATAATCTGTATGCTCCATATGTGCCAGAGGGTAATAATCTGTATGCTCCATATGTGCTAGAGGGTAATAATCTGTATGCTCTTTATGTGCTAGAGGGTAATAACCTGTATGCTCTATATGTGCTAGAGAGTAATAATCTATATGCTCCATATGTGCTAGAGGGCAATAATCTGCAGCATCATATGTCATTGGTGGTAATAATCTGCAGCATCCTATGTTCTAGGGGGTAATAATCTGCACTCATCCTATGGCCTAGCGAGTAAAAATCTGCAGTCATCATATATCCTGGGGGTTTTAATCTGCAGCATCCTACGTCCTAGGGGGTAATCATCTGTATGCACCATATGTCCTTGGGGTAATCATCTGTATGCACCATATGTCCTTGGGGTAATAATTTGCAGGCACCATGTGTTCTGGGGGTAATAATCTACAGGTATCATATAGGGTTAAAGAAAACTGGGAGCATAGCTAGTGGAGAAGGATCTGGGTGACTTGTAGATCATAGATTACAGAATACAACAATGTCAGTCAGCTTCCTCTGAGGCCAGCAGGATATTAACTTGTATTAGAAGAGGCCTGGATGTAATATCAACACTATATAAAGCATTGGTGCAGCCTCATCTATAATCTACTGTTCAGTTTTGGGCTCAAGTGTCTAGAAAGTATGCAATGGAGCTAGAGAGAGTGCAAAGACGAGCAACCAAACTTATAAGGGGAATGGATTATTTTAGTTATGAGGAGAGGTTAGTAGAATTGAACTTATTTAGTCTTGAGAAAAGTCGGCTTCAGGGGGACATGATTAATGTATATAAATATATAAATGGTCCCTACATAAAGTATGGAGAAAAATTATTTCATGTAAAGCCCCCTCAAAAGACAAAGGGGGGCTCCAGAGCAGATTCAATCTCCAGAGGAGAAAAGCCTTCTTCACTATGAGAACTGGGAATCTGTGGAATAGCCGCCTGAGGAGCTGGTCACAGCAGGAACAGGTGAGGCTTCAGGCTTAGATAACCACTTATGGGACGTTCACACGGCATGGGTCTTATGTCAGATTTTTGGATTTAGAAACCATCTGAGAACCGACAAGCAACCATCCCCATAGACTTCAATGCAAAATCCACCCATTAGTCTGCACTGCACAGTTTTACTACTGGACAGATTTTCAAACCGTCAGGGTTCCAAAAAAATCAGAACATGCAAAATCTTCTGCCCGGTTTTCGGGGGGAGAATCTGCTATTCAATGGTAAGAAGGGGACGTCCGAATCCACAAACCGGACAGAACCGTCCCCCAAAATCATTCAGAAGACAATAAAATACCGGTCACATTCATTAATGGGAATCTGAGCAGTATTTTGTCTCTACCGTGTGGCTGCACCTTTACTACTAAGGGCAACGCTGGGATCAGGAACGAAATCTTCATTTAGGGCAGATTGGTTCTTGTCTTATAGATTCCAAAGTCTTCATCAGTGGAGGAAACAAAGCTGAAAAACTCCCTCTCCCTTCATCCACATCTTCCCCCACCTTGGTTGAACTTAATGGACATGTCTTTTTTCAACTGTATTAACTATGTAACTATTTGTAACTATAACTATTTGTAACTATGTAACTATATATAACTACTGTATGTAAATATAGCTATGGAACTATATGTAACAATTTGTAACTTTATAACTATTTGTAACTATGTAACTATACAGGCAGTCCCTGACTTACAATATCCCGACTTACATCTATCCTCTAGTTACAAACGGAGACTTATGGGGATTGCTGGCAGTTGTAGTTCCATGTTCCACAGCATAGTAGCTGTAGAACGACAAGCTCCAGCATGCCACAGCAGCACATAAGTTGAAAATCTTCTAAACAGGGGCACAGTCAGTAAAACAAATGTTAAAACCTTTTCCTGCACTTTCCAAAATCAAAAAGATTTGTGCTTGAGTTATATTTATTAAATATACCTGTTCCAACTTACATACAAATTCAACTTAAGAACAAACCTACATTCCCTGTCCTGTACGTAACCTGGGGTCTGCCTGTATATAACTACTGTATGTAACTATAAATAACTTTATGTTACAATTTGTAACTTTATAACTATTTGTAACTATATATAACTCCTGTATGTAACTATATATAACTATGGAACTATATGTAACAATTTATAACTTTATAACTATTTGTAACTATGTAACCATATATAACTACGGAATGTAACTATATTTAACTATGGAACTATGGTTCCTGCTAATGTACAGCCAGCAAATAGGAATCACTGCAAATAGAAGCGGATTAGTCTTGTTATGGCGCCCTCTAGTGTTCATTCGATTCCTTCTCAGGCTGTCCACCTATTTTGCCCAATGCTGGTGGTCACACATGCTCAGTTCCTTAGTCCCATCACCTGGATCCTCTTGTACAGAGCTCCCTGCTAATATACAGAAGGAAAATAGGAACCAATGTAAACAGAAGCAGGTTTTTCTAACCACCGGGCAGGAGGTGGACATTCAAAGAGGAAATCAATGGCACAACAGGGGGCGCCATAGCAAGCATCTAACAGCAAAATCTAGACACAGAAGCATTTCCATCAAATAATTCCAATAAAAAAAAAAATCTCTGTTTGGCCCGATGTTTATTCACCGACAACCCCTTTAATTGATAATAAGCTGAACTGGAGCCCCCAGTGTCAAGTAGCTGCTGGCAGGACATCAAACTCGGCCTCGCTGTGCAGAGACAACACTCATCCCTCCGTATTATTCATCTTCTAGATCCCACATTAAATGAAACCTAGCAGAGCTGGAAAGGTGACGGAGAAGGCAACGCCATAAATTAAACATTAGAAAAAATGAGGTCAGATTGTTACAAAGGAAAAAAAATTGGCTTCCTGATTATTATGAGCAATAAAGCAAAATGCGATTGTTGCTGGGTTCAAGTCACAAGGATGAAGAGGGATCTGCCAGACGGAGAGCGGAGAGGCTCCCGGCCGCATTCAGAAAGGGGGGGTATCACCTCATTGCTTTATCAGCAGATTTTTCTTCGCAAAAAATTCCTAAAATTTGATTTTCTTTTTGTTTTTTTTACAAGTGTCTTTTTTTGTAATGATACATTTATCATTGGTGTTTTTTATGTCATGTTTCTTGCATTAACCCCTATTTTTGGATACTTCTTTTTCTGCCTATATAGACATATAAGGGCTTGTTTTTTGCGGGATAAGATTTACTTTTTAATCTTACTATTGGTTGAACCATAGAATGGACTGGGAAATTCCCCATAGACTCTTTGGGAGACATGAATGATCGTATTTTTCACCCTTTTCTGGTGTAAGATGCGCCAAAGTGCGTCGGCTACGATGTCTAATGAATGTGTTAGGTGCATTGTTCATTAGACTCGACACTTTCTAATGCGCCTAACATGAAGGGGGGTTCTGGGGTTGTTCTGGGGTCGTCTGTGGGTGTTCTTGGGGCGTTGCACCACACTCTTAATATTAGACACATATATGAATGTGGTTCGGCACAACAAGGCGCATTACTGCTCGGACAGGCAGACCTATCTCAATGTGATCTGCCTGAGCCTGAGGAGTCGCAGTGGAGCTGGATTTACTGTTAGGCCGTGTTCACACGGCTTATTCCCGACGGATTTGTGCGCCGTATTGAGCGCACAAATCCGCCGTGAATAAGGGGCGGGACGGGGCAGGGCCGGAGCCTGGCGGGGGCGCCGCTCCCGGCCCCATAGACAATGCATTGTTTACGGCGCGTCCGCGCCGTAAATAATGTGCATGTCACTTTCTCCCCCCCCCCGCGGATTCGCCGAGCGGGGAGGAGCGACGGATTCCACTGGTCTCAATGAGAGCAGTGGATTACCGTAATTGCTGCCGCGGATTGGCGCCGTACTGCAGCGCAAATCCGGCGCGCAGTACGGCGCCAATCCGCGGCAGACTAAGCCGTGTGAACGAGGCCTTAGGGACAAAAATGTCCAATATTTCTCAACTTCCACCAGAACAATAATAAAAAGTAATTTATTATAATTATCAAACTGTATAAAATTAAGTGATTTAAATTTAATAAAAAATATTATTATATAAAAATAATATAAAGATATTTAATGTCCCAATAATATAAAAATATCTCCTATAAAATGTATTTAAAATTAATAGAAGCTAAAACTAATTTTACAGTAAATAACCACTGATGATGTTCAGATTTTCAAATTTTTAATTTTTACTCCATTAAATTTTAAATGTATTTTTGCTGCTCTCCCCCTTTATTCTACATACAGCAAGAGCCAGCACAGCAAAGGTATTGCTGGGAGCTGTGGTCCACCAAGCAGGATCAGTCCCTTAGTTTCTAGTCACTGAAATGCTATTCTAATGAGTTCTGTTATTTCCAGCCTATCTATGGCCTTTATACATGTTTGGGGCATTACTAATGCGCCTAAGTTCTATAACGCGCCAAAAACACAGGCGAGGGGCAGGGAAATTTAGACGTCATTTATAATCGCACAAAAACCACTTTCATACATTCAGGTGCCTTATACACTGAAAAATAGATGAGGAAATGAACTTCGATCGCCTAGTTCCAGCCAGGTCTCAGGGGCAGAAATGAAAAATGTGCAATTGTGCCATTTTTGTGGGGTTTTCACATTTATGGATTTCACTGTTCGGTATAAACCACATAACGTCTGTATTGTGCGGGTCGGTTCGATTCTGATGATACCAAATAATAGTTTTCATTATGTTTTACAGCTTAAAAAAAAAAATAAAAAAAATTGGTTTGCATCATGATTTAATGGGGTCGTCTCACTACAGGGATCGCTGCTTTCTATGTTCAAGATCTTGCAAAAACAAGTCACTTTGCAATATGTGTCCATTAACAGTGTCCTACCTATTCTGAGATATCCCCTCTTGTATGGGCTGCATCAGCTCCTCAGGTCACTATAGCTACAATCCTGTTCAATCTCTCCTGATAGGCTGCCAGCACTGGTCGCTATAGCTACAGACCTGTTCAAACTCTCCTGATAGGCTGCCAGTACTGGTTGCTATAGTTACAGACCTGTTCAATCTCTCATGATAGCCTGCCAGCACTGGTTGCTATAGCTACAGACCTGTTCAATCTCTCCTGATAGGCTGCCAGCACTGGTTGCTATACATACAGACCTGTTTGATCTTTCATGATAAGCTGCCAGCGCTGGTTGCTATAGATCTAGACCTGTTCAATTTCTCCTGATAGGCTGCCAACACTGGTTGCTATAGCTACAGACCTGTTCAATCTCTCCTGATAGGCTGCCAGCACTGGTTGCTATAGCTACAGACCTGTTGGATCTCTCCTGATAGGCTGCCAGCACTGGTCACTATAGCTACAGACCTGTTCAATCTCTCATGACAGGCTGCCAGCACTGGTCGCTATAGCTACAGACCTGTTTGATCTCTCCTGATAGACTACCAGCACTGGTTGCTATAGCTACAGACCTGTTTGATCTCTCCTGATAGGCTGCCAGCACTGGTCGCTATAGCTACAGACCTGTTTGATCTCTCCTGATAGGCTGCCAGCACTGGTTGCTATAGCTACAGACCTGGCTTCTACTGCAGCCTAGTAGAAGCCAGTAAACCTGCCTCTAAATTAAAAATGAAACCAAGAGAACAGGACTGTAGTGAGAGGAATCAATGGAGTGAGACAACCCCTTTAAGTATTTTATTTTGACTTCGGCACAGCTTGCGATGAGTCTTTTATTGCGGGGCGAGGTCTAGTCTGGAGTTTGTGTGACTTTTTGACCCTTTTTTAGTTCATTCTCTTATATGATGACCAAAGCGCCACAAGTCTGCGTTGGCGGTTTTTTTTTTTTTTTTTTTTAATTTTGAAGCCGTCCACCGTGCATAATGAAAACCAATACGTTTAACTTATGACACAAATTATGTGCAACTTTATTTTAAGAAAAATCATTTGTAACATGAATTTTATTTATTTTATTTTTTTTAAATGTTTAAAAACTTTTTTTTAACTTCCACATTTAGTGGCCATAGGGGACTGGAATATGTGATCACTTAAGCACTGGTCCTATATACTGCGGCACTAATGAACTATAATATGTGGGCTTCTCATTCGTTAGGGTCCGTCCACAAGGAACAGTTTATTGGTCGGACGGTTTTTGGATTTGGAAACCGTCTAAAAAACGACAAGAAACCATCCCCAAAAACTTCATTAGAAAATTTGTTCAGATGTCTACACTGACTTATTTTCAGCTGCAGGCGTTCTGAACAACTTGGAGCATGCACAACACTACGTCCAGTTATGTGCAGAATATGTGCAACTCAATGGTGAAAGGGGATGGGCAAATCCGCAAACCTCGGACAGCACCGTCCCCCAAAACCTTTGAAAAGTCGATAAAATACCGTCTGGATTCTTAAACAGAATCCGACCAGTATTTTACATGTGCCCTGTGGACATCCCCTTTCACCCATTACAGGAGTGCATTCATGGCAGGCACAGAGGCCTTCACTAGGTCTCTGATTGCCATGAAATCTGAATGCCACCCCACATCACGGTGGAGCCGATCAGGGGGCTACATCGGACCACCGCTCTGCAATTGAACCATCTAGATAGCGCTGTATAGTTTACTGTGGCATCTAAGTGGTTTAATGGGCGGGATCAGAGGTGCTGTTAGTAACAGCCGACAACCCTGCATATGGAGCAGGCTCTGCAAGTCAGTCCACATCATATCCCCTCAGCATTAGCATTAAAGGGGTTTTATCGTTTGAAGCATTCGTGCTCTTGAGCTAATTCTATGAGATTCAATTTCAAATCCAGGGGCGAGTCTCTCCTGTCAGCAGGCGTGTCTCTCCTGCCATGAGGCGTGGTCTCCCTTCACTGAAGAGCTGTGACATCATCATTCTGTGTGAAGCAGTGGAAGGGGAAGTGTGCCTGGAGAGAACAGCTCTACAGCCTCCTGCTCTGTTCTCTTGTCTGCAGAGCCGTCATCTCTAGGCTGCACAAGCTCCTTACTCTGCTATAAACAGATATATACAGTCTGAACTGATGAAACACATGTGAGGAATGCACACTGCCCTCATCCCCGTCTGTTATCAGGCAGGAGACTGTATAAGTCTGTTATATGGAGGGAGCACAAGATATAAGACTGTGTTATATGGAGGGAGCACAGGATATAAGACTGTGTTATATGGAGGGAGCACAGGATATAAGACTGTGTTATATGGGTGGAGCACAGGATATCAGACTGTGTTATATGAGGGGATCTATGAGTTAAACAGTCAGTAATTGCCCAGATCGTTCACCTTAGAGCTGGGAGTATAGAGCCAGCAGCCTTCTCACATAGCTGGTTTCACTTTCGGTTTTAACAGCTCAGAGGGGAGTGAACACAGAGTGTCCAGGGGCGTGTCCCAACAGGCTGAATGAAATGTTAGCCAGCCAATCACAGAAAAGGGTCCCGACAGCAGCTGCAGAAATAGCTGTGGATGCACAGTTTAGCTCATATCTACTATACAAAGGGACTTAGGTAAAGCAACCCAATTACAAAAGTGCTTATTTTTACTGTCCCCATAATCTGAGATATAATTTTAAGGTGTTAAAAACACCATAATAAACACAACTATACTTGGATACCTACAGCAGGCTGCATTTCAAAATACCAAAGACCAAAAACAATGCAACAAAAGTAAAAAAAATTGGGGGATAGTTTATTATTTAATTTTAATGGGTTTTTTTTTTGTTTTGTTTTTTTTAAATATGCAATAAAAAAAACTATGGCATGTGTCTCCCTCCCCCCCCCAAAACTCCACCCCTTTCTATACCCTACATTTACTATTGCTGTCTAAAAATGTGTCAGTGTCATCACAGGGACTTGTGCTGTTCGATAAAGCTGACGCATCTTTAGACAAGTACTAGTCATTGGTATGCCTGAATTTTGGTGCATTTTTTAGCTTTTAAGTGCAATATGTCTCTTGGTGATCACGCCCTTTGTTTTATAAGCCACACCTGCTTTCAATTAAGCCACACCCCTTTGTCGCATTGGACAACAAAAAAGTGTCTTAAGCCCATAATCAATGGGTCTGTGACACACTATGACCTGCTGCACTGATAACACGTCAGTTTTTGGTGCATTTTATGATGCCCAAATGTGGTTCTGTGTGTGAAACCCTCCTGGGGCTGCTTCACAGGCTCCATTTTTATGCAATTTAAAAATTTTCTCATAAATGTACACTATTTGTAAAAAAAAAAAAAATGCACAAAAATTTTAATAACAAAAAAAAAATTAAGCAAAAACTGCAGATGCCAATCTAGATTGATGGAGTCGTTGATGGGCATCCAATTACCGCTCTATGGATATATCCTGATGATGATATTTGGCGTCGGGCGTCTTATTTCTCCGCCGCTCGTTCCCTTCTCTGACTTTATGCATTTTGTGTCAAGCCGAGTATGAAAATGTTTACAGATCCTCTATGGAGCGAAGATATTGAAGTGCAGGCGCCCCCGGGGGGAGGAGGGGCTGAGGCATCGCTTAGTCCACGTTCACACTACACGTAGAAACTTCATATAGCACCATTAACCCCTACCTGACAGCCGGTCATAATAATATGACTCTTTTCTTTTTTTCCTTCCTCGCTTCCAGAAGCCATAACGTCTCAAATTTTCCATCTACATAGTCATATCAGGGCTTGTTTTTTGCGGGACAAGATGTAATTCTTAACCCCTTCCTGACAGCCGGTCATAATAATATGGCTCTTTTCTCCCCCCCCCCCACCCTCTCGCTTCCAAAAGCCATAACTTCTCAAATTTTCCATCTACATAGTCATATCAGGGCTTGTTTTTCGCGGGACAAGATGTAATTCTTAATGCTGTCATTGACTGTAGCAAATCATGTACGGGAAACCAGAAAAAAAAATTCTAAGGGGAGTAAAATGTGAAAAAAACTATGACGTGTTCTCTGTATCCTGCAGATTTATATGATTCTGGTGATATCAAATATGATGGGTTTTTCATATATTTTCGGACTTTAAAAAAAAATAAAAACATTCTCTTTTACTTAATGGGAATCTGTCGCCAATTTTTTTTTTTTACTTATTAAATCAAGCCCCTGATCCATATTCTTTTCCTCTCAGACGTTTTTATTTCCTGATTGTAGATTTCTCTATTCGGCCGTCTATATGTGATTGTGGGGAAGACATTCTTGCTTGCACGGCTATAACAGCAGTCAGAGGGATACTTTACAGCAGCTTCATGCCCATAGGATTCTTAAGACAGATTTTGTCCCATAGACTTGTATAGGAGAGTTTTCACTGTGAAGGGAGAGGAGAGGAGGAGCTGTGACATCTCCTCTTGTGACTGGTGGATCCTCTGTTACCTGTACACAATGGTGTCTCCTTTCAGTTTGACCCTCTTTGTGCTGATGAGCAGACACTGTTGAAAAGCTCTCTAAACAGAACAGGAAGTGTCAGACTATTATTAGGCCTAGTGGCCAAAGTGAAAACTGTAGGACTTAAGAATTATTAAAAAAAATACTGAAAGTGATATGAAAAAAAAAAAAAAAAAATCCTAAAAAATGTGTTTAACATAAAAATGTGAGTTAAACAATAAGTCATTTTTTGATGACACTTTCCCTTTAAATTTGTGCCCTAGTGCTATTTCCTGCGCCCAATAACTTTTTGGTTTTTTTTTCCTCCATGGACCTGAGTGAGGGCTGGTTGTTTGCGGGCTGAAGTGTAGTTTTTATTGGCACCATTTTGGGATAGTTAGGACTTTTTGATCACTTATATCTGTCCTTATCTTGAGAACAGGTCCCTGAAAGTCAGGGCCATTCCTTGGGGCGGGAGGGACGGGCAGTCGCCCTGGGCGCCGCTCAGAAGGGGGGGCGCTGGAGTAAGGTGCGCTCCCTCCCTCTCCTACCTCCTGAGCAGGCAGCGTAGTCTGCAGGAAGTGCGCCTGCACATCGTCTGTTGCCAGCTTTCTCCTTTCTATAAGTGGCTTTGTAAAGGTGAGTAGGACTGTTGAAGGCACATTGCCACTAAGCTGCCAACCTGAACTGTGGACGCTGTAATAGATGCAGCTCCTGCCCTCCTGTGATATGTGTGAGAGAGCTGAGCCTCCCCGCAGCAGCTGCGCGGCCTTGCTGTAGCATGGAGCACAGTCACCTCCCCGTGTGAAGAGCAGCAGTGTCCTCCGCGCTGCCAGAACTCAGAGAGCTCCTCTTCATACCCGAAACTACTGCACTAGGTGAGCATGCAGCACAGGATTATTGCTGAGTTCTGCCACTTCCAAGATTTATACTACAGAGGAGGCTGCACTGCACCCCCACCACCATGTGTTTTACCACTATCCTAAAACCCCTGTTTAAGTCTGTAGCTTTACTTTGCTGCACCAAACACCCTTCATAATCTGCAGGCACATGATGTGGGAATCTTAGTAAAGCACAGTAGGTGTGCTACTATACTTACTGTGCTGCACTAAACTCCCATCATCATCATCAGCAGCCCAGTACAGCAGCATGCAGATCATGATGGGGATTTGGTGCCGTATAGTGTAACAGCTTACTTATTGTGCTGCAGGACTGAGACAAGGTATACAGGTGACCCAGGCAAACAAGATATATGGCACGCCCCAGTAGAAAATTCAGCCCACTCCATACCTCCTTGCTGTCTGGGAAGAAGTAGCGCCCTAGGCAGTCACCTACTTTCGCCTACCCATTGTCTCGCCCCTGCTGTGCTCCACTAAACTCCCTAAACATCTGTCAGACCTTACACCTACTAGCAGACAGGAAGGAATTAGTGAAGTACAGTAAAGTTTTGAGAAATATACACAAAAAAAATATAAAACAAAAATATCCATTTATCATATGAAAAAAGTGCAATAAAAAATAAACCTAATTGCTTTTTCCCCACCGATAAAAGTCTAAACTATTAATCACCACATTTTTAAACACTGGGAGAATGAAAAGAAAAAAACAATACCAGAATGAGGGGTTTTTTGTTCATCTTGCTTCCAAATAAAATGGAATACAGTTACCAAAAAGTTGTATTTACCCCAAAACAGTACTAATAGTTATGGCTCTTTTTTAACAATAGCAAAATATAACAAACCATTTAACTTTGGTTTCACCATATTTGTACTGACCCACAAAGTAAAGTTATCACATTTATGCCGTACGCTGAAGTCCATAAAAATTAAACCCAAAAAACAATGGCAGAGTAGCATATTTTCCTGCTTAAACCTGCCTAAAAATTTACATCAATTGATATCTGGTTATGGTGTGGTGACATTTTGTTTTAGTGGGATTAATGGTAACGTTAGTCTTTGGATTCTGGTTTTATGTAGCAGTGTTATTTGGTAACTGTATAACTATTAATTAGTAATTTTATACATAGAACTTTGTGTTATATCTTTTTGGTACAACATGTTAATGGGGGGGGTGGAAATTTCTTCACGTCGCCCTGGGTGCAATTTAGGCTAGGAACGGCCCTGCTTAAAGTGTCTTCTTATGTAGCAGAGGAACCTATGGGCCTCCTCAGACTCCAGTGCCTGGTAGTGACTGCTGTCTCTGCACCACCTATAGCCATGCAAGCCTCTGTGCAAACCTGGGGCTCGATTTCCATGGGAGCTCTGGGTACAGCGGAGCCCGTGTGCTGGGCTATACTTGTAACTCTCATTGAAATGAACAGAGCATGGCGCAGATGCACAGTCACCGCTCTGCTGTGCACGGAGACTTTCAAGGGCCCGATCACAGGGTTGGGAACCGATCAGACATTTATGGCATCTCCTATCATTAGGTCATAAATATACAAGAAAATGTGTGATCCAGTTTCTGAAAAAAAATTGAATATCCAGGATAAAAGTGCAAACATAACGCTGACGCGTTTCTTGCACGACCATGCACTTAGTCGTAGCTGTTGTGCTATCAGTGCATAAACATTTAAAAACATTTGAATACATTGCAGATAGAGGTGTCCTACAAAGTACTGACTCCAGGGCTGAATACATTGCAGATAGAGGTGTCCTACAAAGTACTGACTCCAGGGCTGAATACATTGCAGATAGAGGTGTCCTACAAAGTACTGACTCCAGGGGGTGAATACATTGCAGATAGAGGTGTCCTACAAAGTACTGACTCCAGGGCTGAATACATTGCAGATAGAGGAGTCCTACAAAGTACTGACTCCGTGGGTGGGAGGGGGGAGGCTGAATACATTGCAGATAGAGGTGTCCTACAAAGTACTGACTCCAGAGCTGAATACATTGCAGATAGAGGTGTCCTACAAAGTACTGACTCCAGGGCTGAATACATTGCAGATAGAGGTGTCCTACAAAGTACTGACTCCAGGGGCTGAATACATTGCAGATAGAGGTGTCCTACAAAGTACTGACTCCAGGGGCTGAATACATTGCAGATAGAGGTGTCCTACAAAGTACTGACTCCAGGGGCTGAATACATTGCAGATAGAGGTGTCCTACAAAGTACTGACTCCGGGGGCTGAATACATTGCAGATAGAGGTGTCCTACAAAGTACTGATTCATGGGGCTGAATACATTGCAGATAGAGGTGTCCTACAAAGTACTGACTCTGGGGCCGAATACATTGCAGATAGAGGTGTCCTACAAAGTACTGACTCCGGGGGCTGAATACATTGCAGATAGAGGTTATTGCATAATATACAATGACTTCTCATAAACACCGATGGCCATCAGAGCCAAAGAATGTATATAAGATACAATAAGATTGAAATGGTAAACAAGTTATTATCACATACGTCAACGGGAAAGCTCGCAACATTGTAACATCATGTTAGTAGTTTATGATTCTTTTTATCATTATGCCATAAATGTCTGAAATGGAAAAACCCTTTGGGGATTCACCAGTGGAGATGATTCTTGGAGCCACCAGTTGAGTTGATTCTTGGGGCCACCAGTGGAGATGATTCTTGGGGCCACCAGTGGAGATGATTCTTGGGGCCACCAGTGGAGATGATTCTTGGAGCCACCAGTGGAGATGATTCTTGGGGCCCACCAGTGGAGATGATTCTTGGAGCCACCAGTGGAGATGATTCTTGGGGCCACCAGTGGAGATGATTCTTGGGGCCACCAGTGGAGATGATTCTTGGGGCCACCAGTGGAGATGATTCATGGGGCCACCAGTGGAGGTGATTCTTGGGGCTACCAGTGGAGCTGATTCTTGGGGCCCACCAGTGGAGATGATTTTTGGGGCCACCAGTGGAGCTGATTCTTGGGGCCACCAGTGGAGATGATTCTTTGGTCCCAGCAGTGGAGTTGATTCTTGGGAACCCCCAGGGGAGATGATTCTTGGGTCTACCAGTGGAGTTTTTTCTTGGGGCCCACCAGTGGAGATGATTCTTGGGGCCACCAGTGGAGATGATTCTTGGGGCAACCAGTGGAGTTGATTCTTGGGGCCACCAGTGGAGATGATTCTTGGGGCCACCAGGGGAGATGATTCTTGGGGCAACCAGTGGAGATGATTCTTGAAGCCACCAGTGGAGATGATTCTTAGGGTCACCAGTGGAAATGATTCTTAGGGCCCAAATGTGGGTTTGATTCTTGGGGTCACCAGTGAAATTGATTCTAAGGACCCAAAAGTGAAGTTGATTCTTGGGGCCACAAGAGGAGTTGATTCTTAGGGCCCACCAGTGGAGTTGAATTTTGGGGCACATCAGTGGAGTTCATCTTTGGCACCCACCAGTTGAATTGATTCTTGGGGCCCAAAAGTAGAGTTGATTCTTGGGGTCCATCCTACAAAACATGACTGCACATGACTTTTGTACTCTCTTTCTCTGACTTTCTTCCTGAAAAGCAGTCCCATGAGTCCACCATGCCTAGGAGCCAACCAAGCCCTTGGGTTCACCGGGAATTTCCCTTATTCTCTTATGCATTCATAGACACTTTCTCAGCACATGACATGGCTGCAACTGTAAGGGGTTAATCTAATTCTACCATCACTTTCTAGGAACGATTGTACGTGGGTTTCAGGGGAGCTGAATTCAGCCAGTTCAGTGGTGGAGCAGGTGCAGAGGGATCATCCTCGGCTGCACACAACAGCCCCAATGATGTCCTAGGTTTAGTTGTACTTTTGGGCAGGCGGCGGTGACTGTGCACATTCACTGTGGTTATTTACCGTCCATCATCGCTGTGTCCACTCCAGGAGCCTCATTATTGTTTATTGCCTCCTTTCTATGCTGCATCGCACTCTATAAACTTTATTAAAGTCCCTCAGGCCGGACTCTCTCAGACAGGCGGCTTTATACTGATAAGATGCATTGTTGATTTCTTGCGTGTCAACGGCTTAATGTCCGGCGCGGCAGCGCAGAGGAGTTTTACGAGGTGGTCGGCGACCAGAATATTCCATAAGAGAGCTAATTTATAGACCTCCTTAAAGATTTGGACGACTCCTTGGTCAATGGATGCAAAAACCCTGCTCCATCTGCCAACAACAATATGTCACACTCCAGCAAAGAAGCGGGGATATGGGCTGGCCCCTAAGCACTGCCAAAAGGATGGGCTCCATACACTTAGAGCATGGGCCCCCAGTTGTATACTACATAAAGTGTCGGACTGGGGTGCGAATGGAGTTGATTCTTGGTGGCCCACCGGTGAAGCCTATTTTTTGGGACCCGCCAGAGGAGTTTATTCTTGGGGCCCATCCTATAGCTACTATACATGACTGGTCATACAACACATGACTCTTCCCCTCTGACTCTTACTTTCTGCCTCTTATTTTCCCTGCCTTTCTTCCTGAAAATCATACCCAGGCGCCCACCATGCCCAGGGGCCCACCATTCCTAGGGGCCCACCATGCCCAGGGGCCCACCATTCCTAGGGGCCCACTATGCCCAAGGGCCCACCATGACCACGGGCCCTCCATTCCCAGGGGCCCACCATTCCCAGGGACCCATCATTCCCAGGAGCCCATCATACCCAGGCGCCCACCATGCTCAGGGGCCCACCATTCCTAGGTGCCCACTATGCCCAAGGGCCCACCATTACCAAAGGCCCTCCATTCCCAGGGGCCCACCATTCCCAGGGGCCCATCATTCCCAAGGGGCCATCATACCCAGGCGCCCACCATGCCCAGGGGCCCACCATTCCAATGGTCCCACTATACCCAGGGGCCCACTATGCCCAGGGACCCACCATGCCCAGGGGCCCACCATTCCCAGGGGCCCACTATTTCCAGGGGCCCACCATTCCCAGTGGCCCCCCATGCCACGGGGCAAATCATGCCGTGGGGCCCCCGGGGGGGGGGGGGGGGGTCCCCTTCTCCCTTGTGGAGCAGTCTATGCCTGACTACATAGCAAATCCCCAAATCCCAGGTCTGACCTTGGACAATGTTTAATATCTGTGCCTTCTGCTCCATGACACGTCCTTCACACACATGGAAATACATTTTCATATTACTGGCAGATATTTCTCCAGATCATAGACAGGAAAAAATTATGGAATCACTTTTAATTTACAATTCTAAGATCAAACTGTGGCAAAAGTTTAAAATGCAGGTAAAAGGGAAAGTCCTGACCTTATTTAGATGTGGACTTGGCTTATTCTAAGAAAATCTGGCCCCATTTGTATCAATGGAAAGAATTATACAGCTCCTTCATTATGGAAATCCAACACAGAGTGCAGCAGGAGATGCTGGTTGTTCTCATCAGCCGAGTGTAAAATACAAGCAAGAAGAAAATGGGAAGGTTATAAAAGTAGAAAAAACAGGGGAAGTAAGGAAGACGTCACAGCATCAAGAGAGAGAGAGGGCTGTGAGAAGCCACTCAACCAAATCAACTCACTGCCACAGCGGCTTCTACCCATACCATATAACAATAACAAAAACAGCCGCACACAAAAAAAAAAAATTATACGTTGAAAAAAACTTTCTGCTTTAAAAAAACAAAAGTTTTATGAGGTTCTTAGTTCACACTTTTGCGCAAAACTGCTTAAGCCCACCTTCGACTTCCAACGAGACCTCAATGCAGGTGGGTCCTACACTACGTTACACTAACGCTATATTTCTCTGTGGTCAATCCAGACCTACCTTTCAGAATGTGAAGGCACCAACCACTGAATACTGTTGTGTATTACAAATAGGGGGGATGGGCTGCCTCCATCTTGGATTTTAGCACTCCACCCATCTACATAGACTTTTTAATGAGTGCAATGTATTCAGTGGTTGGTGCCTTCACATTCTGAAAGGTAGGTCTGGATTGACCACAGAGAAATATAGCGTTAGTGTAACGTAGTGTAGGACCCACCTGCATTGAGGTCTCGTTGGAAGTCGAAGGTGGGCTTAAGCAGTTTTGCGCAAAAGTGTGAACTAAGAACCTCATAAAACTTTTGTTTTTTTTAAAGCAGAAAGTTTTTTTCAACGTATAATTTTTTTTTTTTTTTTTTTTTTTTTTTTTTGGCTGCGTTTATTGTTATTGTTATATGTATTCAGATTAAAGCCGACAAAGCGGGCACATATATTTATAGCTTTTGGTGGTGCTGATCCAAATTGTGTGTTGTGTCTTCCCATACCATGGCCTACTTCACTGGGTGTTTTATCCTAACAGGGTTTCAGGGTAAATCTTACATTGTTGCAACCAGGGCTGCAGGCATATAAAAACCTGCCATGCGAGGTAATGTAATTAGTTGCTGTTGGGTGTTAAAAGAATAAGTAAGTTGCTAGTTTGTTGTTTCAGCATAAATGGTCACTTGCCGGCGGTGGAGCAGAGGCAGGCAGAGGCCGTCTGCACAGGACACGAGTGAAGAAAGAAATACTCACAGAGACAGACAAAGAAAATATAAGATAGAGAAAGAGAAACAAACAGAAATAGAGAGAAGACAGTGGAGAGAAGCTGTCCATGAGCAGGAAGGCACCGAGGCTGCTCACTCGCCAGGTCTGCTAACAGTTCAGAGGGGGACGGGGATCCCCCAGTCTCCAATTACTGGAGCAAGGAAACAACATAATTGCTGGAAGGTCGCCAGAGAGGTGCGGGCAGGCAGTCCTTACTTGGCTGTATTGTAAGTGCTGCAGAAGAGGCTTTGATGTGACAAGTGAGACAAGAGCAATAATCTGTCTGAAGTGTGTGTGGAAACTGAACATCCTGAAGCTAAGCGCCTGCCAAGACCCCAAAGCTGCTGTGTCTCTGCTCATCTCCTCCACCCGGTGCACTACATATTCCAGCACACCATTGTTAGGTCCACTGCACCACCCCAAATTCATTCATGGTGCATCTAGCACTGGCACCTTACATCTGTGTGGTACTGAATTTCCACTTAGGCTTAGTTCACATGGGCCTTGGAGATTCAGTTTGGAACCTCCGTTGCAAGCTGTGCTATTTTTTTCATCTAAACCAGTGTTCCCCAACTCCAGTCCTCAAGTCCCACCAACAGGTCATGTTTTCAGGATATCTCACAGAATGCACTGACCATAATTAAATCCCCTGTGCAATGCTCAGGAAAGGTAAAAAACATGACCTGCTGGTGGCCTTGAGGACTGGAGTTGGGGACCCCTGATCTAAACGACGGACACCACTGCGGAAACCCAACAGACCCATTGTAATGAATAGGAGCCGTCGGTCGCCGGGGTTGTCTGTTTGAAGCAGATCCCTGGCCTTGTCTGTAGCTGTAGAATTAGTTCCTGGACTTTACCTTCCTCAATAAGAACAAATTCTATCATTTATAGCACAATGGGAACAGAGTTGCTGAGGATGGATTTTATTCGTTTCACCTTTACCCAGTTGCATTCTCTCTTTTTTTAATGCCATCTTATTCCTCCTCTCCTGCCCTCTGCTATCCTTCCACATCTGTGTGCAATCAGCAACCTCCTAATACATTGTGCACGCTTAGGGCGCGTTCACGCGCAATGACAAAATCCTGGTCCGATTACCCAACCAGTATTTTGCCTTTTTTTTGTAGGTAAGGGGACGGCTTTTGTCCGCCGTTTGCAGATCCAAGCCGTCTCCCTTCATATTGACATGTTCATGATCTGCACGAAAATCGGGCAGCCGAATGAGTATGTTCTAAGTGTTTTTGTTACGCCGACGGTGTAAAAAACGTCTGGCAGAAAATCAGTGCAGTGTGAACTACAGAACGAATCTTCTATTTAAAGGGGTTTTGCCACAAAGTAAGTTCATTACCTCATATCTGCTCAGGAGAGAAAATAAACAAAGCATGTTGAGTCATGAATGGCTGCAGGGGTGAGAGGGAGGGGGGTGGGCAGAGAACGAGGAAGAAGGGAGCGTCTGCAATGTTTACTCAAATAATTACATTACAACCAGTGGATTCTCTATACAGCAAACAGCCTCATATACTGCACTTTCTCCCCAGTCCCTTGCCAGCTCCTTCATGTTCCCTGTCATCAGATAAGTAGTGCAAACACGCAAGCGTGGCCAGATCAGCTCCTGTCAGCTCCTGGTCGTGTCTAATGTAAATTTTCAGGAAACTAAGGGCATATAAAGAAAGCTGTAGCTCTCACAGGCTTCACTTTTTTTAATGACATATATTTATAAAAGTGATTAAATACCCATTTTGGAGGATCCCACGTCAACATTACATTGTGGCAAAACCCCTTTAAGTCTATGGGGATGGTTGGCAGTCGTTTTACAGACAGTTTTCAAATCCGAAAACCATCTGTAAATCCGACTGAAAACCAGCGGCGCGGGGACGGACCCTTAGGGGGACATGTATGAACCTGACGCCGACTCTCCAGTTCTATCTGTTTTTAATAGTGTCCGATCTGATGGTCTGTATGAAAGAGTCTCACAGCACTTTATAAATGTGTCCAGTCTCAGCCACTTTGAAACTGGTATGGATTTGTACAACAGTTTTCCCCCAAATTTTAGCGCATTTTTGGTGCATTGCACGACTCTGGCATGACGCACCCCTGCCTCTTTGGCGCATTCAAAAGTGTCGTCTCTGGCGCAGACTGTGCCAAGTTTTATCATGCAACGGTTCATACATCTGCAGAACAGCGCTACAACTGTTTGTTTGGCTCAAAGCTCATAAAAAAATGGCGCAGCCCCGTTCAGGCATGTCACTCTTAGGCCTCGTTAACACGGCTTATTTGGGCACAGATTGGCGCCGTACTCCGCGCCGGATTTGTGCTGCAGTACGGCGCCAATCCGTCCCTGTCATTACGGTAATCCACTGCTCTCAAAGAGAACAGTGGATTCCGTCGCTCCTCCCCGCTCGGCGAATCTGCCGCGGGGGGAGAAAGTGACATGCACATTACTTACAGCGCGTACGCGCCGTAAACAATGCATTGTCTATGGGGCCGGGAGCGGCGCCCCCGCCGCGCTCCGGCCCCACCCCTTATTCACGGCGGATTTGTGAGCTCAATACGGCTCACAAATCCGTCGGGAATAAGCCGTGTGAACACGGCCTTAGAGACAACCTTCCAAAACTTAAAGCAATGCTCCCATCCTGCACTTTGATGATATCAATAAGAAATCCCACATTTCAAACTCATGGTCCACCAGAGCTTAGACACAGCGAGCAGAGATGGACAAAGTCCAGACACCGAAGGACCGGTTCACCATCCTCTCCATAAAATGCAGCCGGCGCTTGGCAGGTGGTGGCACCAGGCGCCATCTTGGATTTGCAGCTCTGGCACGTATCTCCACCCCACTCTGTTCAGCAACTCACAGGCAGTGGAAAAACTCACTCCATAGCCATCCTCCAGCAGCCCTATGAGGGCAACCATAAAGCTGATGTGGCCCTCAGTGAACATGACTTTGACACCCCTGGGAAGTACCGTCAGCGTGTGATAGGTGGGGGTCCAGAGGAACACACCTCTCACCTGTACTAGGCACTCCCATAGAACTAAATGGAGAGTTATGCATGAGTGTGACCGGCTCTCAATTCCCAGCAGAGACTTTCAGGGGCCCATTTCTGAGATAGGTGCAGGTCCCACATGCCATCAAAGTCTATAGTGGGAACACCTAGTAAAAATGTTGACATTCCAAAGAAGATGTCACGACTCTCAGCACAGATGGAGATGCACCTTGCTGGCTGGACAGGTGCAGCAAATCTCATCCATGCCGCTATCCCACTGCAGCACATTGTGGGAGAAAAGGCATGGACGAGAGGTGTAGCTGAAAAGCAGGATGTCCCTGATTCAGGAAACAGCTGCCTGGAGACCAATGCACATCAGTAAGGAACAGCTTGAGGGAGATCTGCTACTGCGCATGCGCTGGTCTAAAACAATGTCCTGGAGCTTCGGAGACCAGCGCATGCGCAGAAGCACATAAGTAAGGTGCAGCTTAAGGGAGATCTGCTACTGCACATGTGCTGGTGTAAAACAAGTGCCAGGAGCTTCACAGACCAGCGCATGCGTAGAAGCACATCAGAAAGGAACAGCTTGAGGAAGATCTGCTACTGCGCTCGCACTGGTCAAAAACAATGTACAGGAGCTTCAGAGACCAGCGCAAGCGCAGGAGCACATCAAAAAGGAACAGCTCAAGGGTGATCTGCAACAGCGAACACGCTGGTCTCCGAACAATCACCAGGAGCTTCTGCACAGTAGCACATCAGAAAGAAACAGGTTGAGGGAGATCGGCTACTGCGCATGCGCTGGTCTAAAACAATGTCCTGGAGCTTCGGAGACCAGCGCATGCGCAGAAGCACATAAGTAAGGAGCAGCTTGAGGGAGATCTGCTACTGCACATGTGCTGGTGTAAAACAAGTGCCAGGAGCTTCACAGACCAGCGCATGCGCAGAAGCACATCAGAAAGGAACAGCTTGAGGAAGATCTGCTACTGCGCTCGCAACGGTCTAAAACAATATACAGGAGCTTCAGAGACCAGCGCAAGCGCAGGAGCACATCAGAAAGGAACAGCTCGAGGGTGATCTGCAACTGCGAATGCGCTGGTCTCCGAACAAGCACCAGGAGCTTCTGCACAGTAGCACATCAGAAAGAAACAGGTTGAGGGAGATCTGCTATTGCATACATGCAAGACTGGTGCCAGGATCTTCACAGACCAGCGCATGCGCATTAGCACATCTGTAAGGAAGAGCTTCAGTGAGATCTGCAACTGCACATGCACTGGTCTCTGAACAATGTCAGGAGCTTCAAAGACCAGCGCATGCGCATTAGCACATCAGGGAGGAGTAGCTTGAGTGAGATCTGCAGGTGCACATGCGCTGGTCTCCAAGCAATTCCAGGAGCTTCAGAGCCCAGCGCATGCACAGAAGCGCATGAGGGAAGAACGGCTTAAGTAAAATCTGCTTTTGTGCAAACAAGTGGCAAAGCTTTAGGGACCAGCGCATGCGCAGGAGCACGTCGGGTGCACATCAGCTTGAGTGAGATCTGCTTCTGCACATGCGCTGGACTCTGAAGCTCTTAGCAATTGTTTACTGAACCAATGATTTTAAGGGCTACATATGCTTCGGGGGCTGGATGTTCCCCACCCTTAGTATAGAGGATTGTCTCCATGATCCCAAACAGTCTTCTAGAACTCCACTGGAGAACACAGGGGATGACTTCCTACTGATTCCATTTGAGGAGCAGGACGTAGCCCGTGAGTTGAGTCTAATTAGTTTGTGTCTTACTGCAGATAGAACATAGGGAGAGGCTCCTGCTGCAGACACAGGACAGGAGGAAGAGGATGGGGACATGGCTTAGCTCCTATAGAGAAGAGTCATTGATATGGTCTCAGTTCTCATTGCTCTAAGAGGCAAAAAAGGATATAAAATTTTTTAGAAAAATGTAAGGGGTCGTCAATCAAATAAAAATTAGAAAAAAACTTACACCTACATGTCCTCCCGTTTCGGAGCCCCCTGGAGTTCTGCTCCTCTTAAAGGGGTTTTGCCAAGAAGTGATTTCCTCACCTAACAGGCTGATACTCCCCTCTTGAGACTTGAAAAAGGGGCGTTGTGTTTCTGTGTTTAAAAAAACAAGTACCTCCTCTGTGATGTCATCGCTCCACTTCCCATGCACGTTCCCGATGCTCAGTCTCTGTAGTTGAGCAAACATTGTTTGGCTAAACCACAGAGGATAACTGTATTTTGCACAAGCTATACAGGTTTTGTTTTCTCCCTCTTATCTGCTCAGGAGAGAAGATAAGATCCAAGCAGGCAGTGTTCTTGAACTGCTGCAGGGGGGAGGGAGAAGGGCTGAACAGTGTGTCTGCATGTTTACTCAGATAATTACATTACAACCAGCAGATTCTCTATACAGCAGACACAGGCTTTGTTCTCCTCCTCCCTTTAAAGCTCATTCATGTTCCCTGCCATCAACTAAGAAGTGCAAACAAGGCCAGATCAGCTCCTGGTCATAGCTAATGTAAACAGTCAGGAAACTAAGGGCATCTAAGCCAGGCTGCAGCTCTCACAGGCTACACTTTTTTTAATTACATATATTTAGACAAGTGATTAAATACCCATTTTGGAGGATCCCACGTCAACAATAGATCGTGGCAAAGCCCTTTAGCTACTGGGTTCTCATCCTAATACAGAGAAGAGGCTGCATTGTAAGGGAATGCAGCGGGAACCTCTCCTGTGTTAGGACAAAACCTGGAAGTCAAGAGGAGCGGATCCCCGGGGAGCTCCGGAGCGGCGGCGGTCGGGGACCAGGAGCTAAGTAGAACCCATTCTGGCCCCATTAAACAACCAATTTTATTTGCTGGACGACCCCTTTAAGGGACAAGCTCTGGGATATGAGGCTTTTGTGTGTTTTCTGTGGTTAATGTTCCTTTAAATTGTTCAATTAATGTGATACATGATTACTTCTCCACCATCCATCTCTAGTGTTGTCCTTCTATTGCGGGCAGGATCATCTGTCACCTCTAGGCCAGTGATGTGTAGATGGCCTCCCATGGGGGCTGCCCCTGAGCTCATTGACTCCCCTCCTCCATTTGTCATTGTACAGTATAGGGCTTTGCGGGGACCTAGATGTCCTGCATCTATTCTGTTCTCAGTCCCACCATCATACTCTCATATACCCAGGAACGTCAACAGAAATTTCAGGGCCCCATACAGCTGAAGCACCTGGGCCCCCCCGCGTAAACCCCGACCCCAGAAACCCTATCGCCCCGCCCACAGCAAAAAAAAACGGCCTCTCAACATAAATGCGCCCTTTTAAACCCAAAAATACAGGGCAAAAAAGAACTGTATTGGTGTAGGACAATAGCAAGGGGATCACATACTTCTGTCTCACACATTTAGACACGGGGCTAAATAGCTCCATCCAAATCCCCCCCACCCCACATACAATATCCTCCCCCACCAGCCCAATAAAACCGCTCCCCCCACCAGCCCACAACAATATCCGCCCCCCCCACCACCCACATAAAATTTATCCGCCCCCCCCCCCCCCCACATACAATATCCGCTCCCCCCACCAGCCCACAACAATATCCCCCCCCACCAGCCCAATACAATACCGCTCCCCCCCCCACCCCACATCAATCCCCGCTCCCCCCACCACCCACATACAATACCCCACCCCACCACCCCACATACACACCCCCTCCACCCACATAAATACCCCCCTCCATTTTCCCCCCTTGGTCACGCCCTCCCCCCACCTCTAAAATAAACACCAGCAAGAAATAAGTGTACCCCTATCACAGGGTAAATCAGGGACACATGTACGGGCATTATACACGCCGACAAACCTACAACACCACCACATAAGCCCAAACCAGCCGGTAAACCTACTACACCCATAAAGACCACATAAGGCAACACCAGCTCGGGTAAAACCTACAAACCGCCATATAGAGACCACATAGGGGGTCAGACCCACCCAGGATAACCTACAACCCGCCAATAGAGACCACACAATCAACACCAGCTCAGGAAACCACAACACCGCCAAAGAGACACACAAGGTAGACACCACTCAGGTAAAACCTACAACATGCCAAAAAAACCCCACAAGAGGTCAGACCCACTCGGGAAAAACCTAAACACTGCCATATAAGAGCACATAGGGGTCAAAACAAGCCTTTAAATAACCAAACACCCCCAATAGAGACCACAAGAGGTCAACACCACCAGGTATAACCTACAGCACCCCCATAAGAAACCCTAGAGGCAGACCCCTCTCTGGTATAACCTAAACACCACCATATAGAGACCACATAAGGTCAGACACCAGCTCAGTAAAACCTACAACCCACCAATAAGACCACATAGAGGCCAACACCACTCAGGTAAACCTACACCTGCCAATAGAGCCCACATAGATCAGAAAAATCCAATATAACCACAACCCCGCCATATAGAGACCACAAGAGGTCAGACACCAGCTCAGGTATAACCCCAGCACCGCCATATAAAAACCATAAGGCAATCCAGCTCAGGTAAAACCTAAACACCCCAAAAAACCCTAAGGTCAGACACCACTCAGTAAACCTAAAAACACCACCATATAGAGACCACAAGGGGTCAGACCCAGCTCGGGTAAACCTACAACACCACCATATAGAGACCACAAAAGGGGTCAACACCCTCAGGTTAACCTACAACACGCCATATAAAAACCCAAAAAGAATCAGACACCACTGGGAGAACCTACAACACCCCCCAATAGAGACCACATAGAGGTCAGACACCACCCAGAATAACCTACAACACCACCCTATAGAGACCACATAGTAACAGCACCAGCTCAGGTATAACCTACAACACTGCCATTTAGAACCACAAAGAGGTCAACACCAGCCAGGAAAAACCTACAACACCCCCATCTAGAGACCACAAGAGGTCAGACAACTCAGTAAAACCTACAACACCCCCATATAGAGACCACAAAAGGGGTCAGACCCCAGCCATTAAAACCACAACACCCCAATAGAGACCACATAGAGGTCAGACACCAGCTCAGTATAACCACAACACCCCAAAAAATAAACCACGAAAAAGAGGTCAACCCCCGTCAGGAAAACCCTACAACACCGCAATAGAGAACATAGTGGTCAGACACCAGCTAGGTAAAACCCTACAACACCACCATATAGAGACCACATGAGGCAGAACCCAGCTCGGTATAACCTACAACACCGCCATTAGAGCCAATAGAGAAGCACCAGCTCAGGTATAACCACAACACGCCATTTAGGGCCATAGTGGTCGAACCCTCAGGTAAAACCTACAACACCGCCATATAAGAGCACATAGTGGTCGACACCCTCAGTAAAAACCTACAACATCACCACTTTGAGGTCAACCCCCAGGTCACACCCACATTACTGAATACAGCACTGTCCAAATAGAAGTAAAAATAACCCTGGGAAAATCGGGGATCACCGGAGTATTATCTGAGGGTCGTTCTCTCCTTTAGTCTTCTTTTCCCTTTTCTTCTGCATCCGTTCCACACCCCAGCCCCGGGCCCCACAACTCATCCCTGCAAAATTACACAAAATCTTTGAATCCCCAATTTTTAAGCATTTCTTTTCCTATTCCCAACCCCTGACAAACTTTCCCGGGGTGGGAGAGCGGGGACAAGCTAACTAAAAGGGCTATATCCCCAAGGGGTTGGAGGGTGGGAGAGGACTAACCCCCCTGGGGATAATGCACAATAGGCTCTCCCCCAACAATTAATTACCAGGTAGGTAGGCAAATGGGGACCCCCCGGAAAATTTGATAGGCCCAATTTTGGTTTGGGAGACCCCGCCGGGTTTAAGGAAGGGGCCCCCCCAGGTAGGTTGGGGGGGTACCTACCCGATTCCCCTTTTGTTTTTTAGGCGGTCAGGGCCCTCCTTAGGGTTAGGCAGCGTCAGGGGGCCCCCCTTTTAAAGGGTTTGGCGCAGCAGGGCCCCCTTTTGGGTTAGGCAGCAGCAGGGCCCCCCTTTTTGTTGAGGCAGCAGCCAGGGCCCCCTTTGTTGTAGGCAGCAGCCAGGGCCCCCTTTAGTTTTTAGGCACAGCCGGCCCCCTTTTGTTTAGGCGCACCAGGGCCCCCCTTTAGATTAGGCAGAGCCAGGGCCCCCCTTTGATAAGGAGCAGTCAGTCCCCCTTTAGATATAGCAGCAGCCAGGGGGCCCCCCCTTTTGATATAGGCAGCAGTCAGGGCCCCCCCTTTAGATATAGGCAGCACCGGGGCCCCCTTTAATATAGGCAAGCCAGGGGCCCCCCTTTTGTTTAGGCACATAGGGCCCCCTTTAGTTTTAGGGAGCAGCCAGGGCCCCCCTTTTGTTTTTAGGCAGCAGTCGGGCCCCTTTAGATATAGGGGAGCATCAGGGCCCCCCCCTTTTGTTTGGAGCAGCAGGGGGGCCCCCCCCTTTTAAAATAGGGAGCATCAGGGCCCCCTTATAATAAAAAAAACCCAAAACACACTTACCCGATCGCTCCCCGCTCCCCGCCGCTCCTGCTCCCCGGGCCCCCGGCTCCGTTTCTGCCGCCCTGCATAGGGGGCGCGGGGGAAGGACGTCACCGTGCCCCTTCGCGCAGTAGGGGCCGGCGCCCGGCAGGCTGAAGACCTAACCCTTCACCCTGCCCAGGGAGATCAGCGGAGCGCAGCGCAAATTTGGCGCTGTGCTCCGCGGGACACCGCGCAGCCCCGGGAGCCGGGGACATTAAATCCCCAACTCCCGGGGCCGGTCTCTTTAGCGCTCGGACGCGGGGGCCCGGGCGTTCAGATACCGGATTCGCGGCGGGCCCCGGGGAGCGACGGCACTGCCTCCGGGGCCCGCGGAGCTCGGGGCCCCCCTTATTCCACCGGGCCCCATATAGGAGTACCGGTTGTACCCCCTGTATGGCGGCCCTGCATATACCTTACACAGTATGTACACGGGGCAGGTGAATGCAAGCACTGGGGTCCAATGCTCCCTATTTTAGTGGAGATGGAGAACATAGGGCACTAAAGAGGCTTTTTATTTCACCCATCACCGTTCCAGCCCTGCTGCTGCTGCCAGCGTCTCGTTGCTTCTTCTGTTCACTTACAGCTGCCAGTGGTTGGGTAACCCACCACTGCCTGACATCGGGGGTTAGTAGTGATGCGAGTGTGATTGTTTTAATATTGTATGACTTTCATTGATTATCTTTAAATATGTAGCCAATGGGGAATAAATACTATTACCAAATACATTGCTCTTCTGATTTTGCTTCCTTTCGGAGTCAGAGCAGTTCTTATCTCCTGCTTGTGTACACAAGTTTCCTTAAGTAACTGACCATCTCTCTCTGCTCTAGAAGTGGCCAGGATAGGGAAGTCACTCTCTGCTGTGTCTTATCAGCAGCACAGGAGCTTGTTTATCTTTCTTATTGACAAACATTAACCCTCTGTAGCCTTCTGTCCTGCTGTTAAAACCTCTCCATCACCAATGTCCCTTAACAAGCTAAGCTAGGAATAGCAGAGCTGTAATGCCAATCACTGCTGTAGAACCATCTAAAGTCTGAACAGGAAGTGGGAGCCTGAAGTTGCAGAACCGCTCACAGTCTGAACAGAAAGTAGGAGTCTGAAGCTGCAGAACTTGATCTTATTTGATCTCAAGGGCTGGACACAGAGCTGTTTCCTATGTGTGGAGACACAGAACTGTTGTCATCAGATATCTGATGTAAAACTGCAGGTTTGTCATGCTATGTCATGCTATGAGTAAGAAGGACCTTGTTCAATAAGTGTAAGCACTTCTTTTGCTTGATGACCGCCACGCACCTTTTATTGCAACATGGAATAAAAAATGTTGATATTTTACTAAACTCCTCTTGCTGGAGACCACTCCTCTATTTTAGATGATTAAAGGTGCATGGTTGGTTGAGATTCAGAAATGATAGAGCCGTACTGGTAACTGACCCTAACTAACTGTCTCTAAATCTTTCACTGAACCCCCCCTATATGGTTGTCCCTGACACCAGAATCACTAAAACTTACCTTAAAGCTTTCCCTCAAAAAAGTCCCTGAGCTACAACTGACCCAAATACAGAGGAGCAGCTCTAAGACCCCATGAATTTCCCTAAAAAAAGTCCCTGAGCTACAACTGACCCAAATACAGGAAGTAGCTCTAAGACCCCATAAATTTCCCTTAAAAAAGTCCCTGAGCTACAACTGACCCAAATACAGAGAGCAGCTCTAAAGCCCCACAACTCCCTGGGCAGGGCACAGTAGGAAGTACACAGACACCACACTGATAATCTCAATGACTATAAACTCTAGAACTTGGCCTAACAGAAGCTAGATACAAAGCAACAGCATACTAGAATTTGAAAAAACAGAATTAGACAATAGAGAAACATATCGGGAATAGACAGGTTCTTACAGTATACTTTGCTTTCTGACTCCCAGATTGAAATGAGCTT
>JAODAL010034142.1:0-44645 GCA_025379985.1 Phyllomedusa bahiana | reverse complement strand
CCCATTTTTGAATTTATACACCCAGGGGCTGGCATTTACCTCTCAATGTGTTTTAGAAAACCTTGAGAGTTTGAAGCTGTACAGCGATTTGCAGGCATGTTGGAGAGCTGGCTGTCGTGCGCCGGCTCTACAGTAAAAGAGAGATGGTTTATTACTACCCGGGGGTTTCCCCTGTTTGCTGTATACACACCCCTCTTAGAGTACTGTATCAAGCCACCTGGAAGCCATCGTTATGGTCATGAAAGGGGCCGGGTAACTGCTGAGCTGACCCAGATTTATTTCCCTGTAATTGGGACTCATTTTTAATTAAAAAAAAATTTATAAAATTAAAAATCATTTTCTGACCTTTTAAGGGCACGTAAAAAAAATTTAAGAAAACAATAATCACATATTAAAAAAATTAAAAAAAACCCGTCAGCCCAAACCGCCCCTCCAAGTCCTCAATTTTTTTGTAAACTTTTTAAAACACCCATAAGGGGGAAAAGAAACACAATTACAAAACTTATGTAGTGCTACATAAAAAAAAAGAAATTGAAAAACAAGAAATGTAAAAATTACATATAAAAACAAAGCTTTGATATCACAATAATAAATGAAAAAATAAGAAAATCTAAGCATGAGAAAACTTTTAGTTTTTAAAAGGGGTTGTCTCATTACATTGTTTCATCTTCCCTCACCGTTTTCTCATTTTAATTTTTGAATTCAGGGGCAGATTTACGGGCTTCTCTGGTTATGAAACCCAAGGTTTTAGCTATAGCGACTAGCACTGACAGCCATCGGGAGAGATGAACAGGCTTAGCTATGCGACCTGAGGAGCTGATGCACCCCATACAAGGGGGGTATCCAGAATGGTAGGACATTTTTAAGGGCATACACAACCGGCCCTTTATTGGGTACCCCTGTCCAACTGCCTTTAACATTTAATTTCTAAATCACCCAATACATGGGGGCAACTCAGTGCTTTAGGCTTGTAGACATGGTAAAGGGACAATCTCCTGCAGTTCAAACCGAGCCAGTATGGAAAAAAAAGGTGATTTGAGTCCCTTTGAACGGGCATGTTTTTGGTGCCGAAGGGCTGATTGAGTTTTTTCAGAAACTGCTGACTCCTGGGATTTTCACGCACAACCATCTCTGGGGTTTACAGAAAATGGTCCAAAAAAGAAAAAACATCCAGTGGGGGCAGCCCTTGGGGCGGAAATGCCCTTTTTGATGCCAGAGGTCAAAAGGGGAATGGGCAGACTGGGTTCGAGCTGATAAAAGGGAACAGTGACTCAAATAGCCACCGTTACAACCCAAGGTAGGGGGAAGAGCACTCTAAACGCACAGTACAGCGAATTTTAGGCAGTGGGCTACGCAGAGAAGACCACACCGGGTGCCACTCCTTTCAGCTAAGAACAGAAACTAGGCTCCAATTTGCCCCAAACTCATCGAAATTGGACAGTAAAGATTTGGGAAAAAGTTTTTCTTGGTCTGGAGTTCGATTTCTCTGCGACTTCGGATGGTAGGGTCAGAATTTGGCGTCAACAACATGAAAACAGGATCCACCTTGCCTTTTTATCAAGGTTCAGGCTGGTGGGGTGTGTATGGTGGGGGGGGAAAATTTCTTGGCATCTTTGGGCCCCCCTTTGGGACCAATTTTAGATCTTGCAAAACCCTTGGGAACTATGCCACGAAGAATTAGGCAGTTCGAAGGCAAAAGGGGGGCCAAACCCCTTTTTCTAGCATGGTGTACCCAATAAAGTGCCGTGAGGGGTATAATTTAAAGTGACTTGTTTTGAAGATTTTAACATAAAAACAATCCTTGTTTTAAACAACCCCTTTCAGCCCCAGTCTGACAGGGAAAAAGAGTGGTGGCTCGGGCAAAATGGTTATTCCACAAAAAAGGGAAAATATTGCCCTTATTTTTTGGAGAGCTTTTGGCTGTGTCTCCTGCACAGATTTTGATCTTTTTTGGCATTTTTGGGCAACATGTCCCAAAAAAGCCAACGGAGTTTTTTTGTCTTTTTTCACCAAAACCGCTTTTTACACCCTATTCTTTTGTAAAAAACCGTCGACACCAAAACTAGGGGCTTAACGCCCGGGGGCGACCTTTGTAATGGAAAAAATTTAAGCGCGGGCGCCACCGCCGCAATGCTCCTGTTGAGGGCCTTTCATTGTTATGCACCTCGATAGGCGCATTACATATACTTCCAATGAATGCTATGTGGCAGTTGTGCAATGGCTTTTTTATCGATTCCTTTTTTTGGGGCTTTTAGTTTTTATGCAAGGGATCCCTAAACCAGATTTTAGAAAGTGTCGGACTTTCGGCACACTTTACACTGATTTAAGGCCCCAAAAAACTGGATTTTTATAAAGACTTATCGGAATGTGCCCTTTTTTTTTTCAAAAAACCTTTGAAGAAAACATCGTTGGGGGGGGGGGGCCCCTTAGACGGAAAATAAAAAATAAAAATGCATTTCCCCGCCCCGCCCTTTTCTTGCCCTTTTTGGGCCCCAAGCGTATTTTTACCCCATTTTTAATAATACGCCGCCGTTTTTTGGGGGTTTTTTTGGGGCGTCTTCCCTTTACACTACAATTTTTGGGGTTTGACGAAAAAAAAATTTTTGGAAAAAATTTGACCGGTTTTTTTGCCAAAAACGTGACAAAAAACGGGGTTTTCTGCAAGGGGAAAAAAGGCGGCCGTTTTTGGGCCTTTTTTTTGGCCCAATGCAAGTGTAGACCTGGGCCTTTTTTCCACAAAAAATTTTTTAAAAATTTTTTGGTTTGAAATGTTTTTTTAAAAAAAAAAATATTCAATTTTGTTAAAAAAAAAATTACAAATTTTTTAAAATAAAGTAAAAAAATATTCTAGAAATTCTGAAATTTTTCCCAACTTGCTTTTCCCTTTTGGGTTTGAATGATGTTTTTAGATTTTTTGGTTCCCGGGCCCCAAAAGGTGCCCTTATTAAATAATCCCTTTTGGTTTCTGAAATGCTTTTTCTTCAAACCGAAAAGGCCGGGGTGGCGCTGAATGAAAGTAAAGTGAGGGAATTTTTAAAGGTTAATGCAGAAAAACAAAGTATAGAAATTCAATTAGAAAAAAACAGAAAATGACTTGTGTTCACCCGTCTGTCTTATAGTTTTTAAGATTTCTTGGCTAAAACAATGCTCCCCGAAAAAGGGAAAAAAATTTTCCCTGATCTTTTTCCCGCCCCCTTCTTTAAGAAAAGTGGTCTTTTGGGCTTATCAAAGGGGAAAAATATTTTAGGGATGTTTTTTTTTTGGGGAAAAAGGAAATTTTGGGCCAAACAGCTTTTTAACAGGATTTTGAGGGACTTTAATAATGGTAGAAAAACTTAAAAAGTTTTTTGCAGCCGTTTCCAATTTTAAAAAGTAGTTTTGAAAAGGGACAGCAAAAGGGAAGGGGTCCCTTTTAAAACAATTAAAACCCCCCTTTAAAAATCTACAGGGAAAATTCCAAAGTTTATTTTTTTTAGAAAAAAGTTTTCCCGAAAAAAAAGGTAGGGCAAAGGTTTAAAATTTTGGATGCTCCTTTGAAACCCGGGAAAAGTGGGATGGCAAAAAATTAAAATTTTTAAAGGGGGGTTGTATCGCTACAAAGAATAGTTTTAAAATTGTGGGGAAACAAAAAATTTAAAGAAAATTTTCCAAATATATTGAATTTTTTCCTTTTTTTCCCCCCTAAAGTTTTTACAAGGGGAATTTATGACCTCCCGGGGCTTTTTCATTTCCCTCAGAAAACCGCCCTGTAAACAAAATCTCCCGGGGCCCTGTTTGTTAAATTAGATAACAGAGAGTGGGTCATCACACAGGGCCCAGCAGTGTCAAGCCCAGTGCCCCTGTGCCCAGACATTAAAAAGTTTTGTTTTATCTAAAGTAAACAGCTCTGAAAATTAGGGCTTCTGTTTTGGGGATAAGATAAAAAGTCCTTAGGTAGTTTGAAATCTAATTGATCTAAATTAGCAAGGGGGGAAAAGCAAAAGCCTAAAGCATGGGTTTATGAAATTAGTCTGAAACCAGGAAGTGCAGAGAATTTCTTTCATGCATTCTTTGAAAAAACTGTGGGGGAAAAACCCCTTTAAGGGGCCAATTTTCTTTTTAAACCTAAACCCAAAAATGGAGCAAAAGGGGTCTTCTCCTCTAGAACATTGCTCCAGGGGAGTAAATTTTCTTTTAAAGGGTTTTTCCCCCTTTGTAATTTTTAACGGGGGAACCCCCAAAAAAGGGTTTTTAAATAAATTTTTAAAATTATTTGTGATTCCCAAAAAGGTGAACCCTGTGAGAGCTAAAGCATTCCCCCCCCCCAATCCCCCTTGGGTTCCCTCAAAGTTCCATTTAAAACAGGGACCGAGGACTAAAGGGCCCGGGCGGCTTCCCGTGAAAACTTCTTTTTCTAAAATTGTACAAAAAAAAGAATGGTTTTTAAAGGAAAAGGGTAGAAAGGGCAATTTCAATCAGGCCTTGTTTGTGTATTGAGAACCCTCCCGGGGGTTGAAATGTTATGTTCACTTAAGTTTTGGGGACGTCCCTTCTTCCTCACTCATTACTAAACCCCATCCCTCCGCCCGCGTTTCATGACTCAGTGTGTTTTGTTGACATTCCCCCTTTGCTGATAAAAAGGTGGTTAACTTTTTTTTTGGAAAATCCCCTTTAATACAAAAAAATTTATGGTCCCCTTGGGCAGCACATGACAAAACCTATATAGTACTGATAAAAATTTGGGCCCCAATCAAGCCCAAAATTTTAAAGGGGTCGGTTGAAAATCTAAAAATTAAAATTGGTTTTTTGGCCTTTCTAATTTCTTACCTCCTATATCCTGCTCTTCGTTTCTGTCGTAAAGAAGGAGGCGTGGTTTTTGTTTAAATTTGCTTATCAGGGGGCCCCAGCAAGATTGAAAGTCCCTTTTCCTTTCCCCCTTTTTGTGGGTCAAAAAAAAATTTCTGTTTTTTGTAAAGTATTGTGAGTAGCTGAAAAGGTTTAATTTTTTTGGGGCTTCCGGGACACAAGGGTCCGGGGTTTAAAACCCCTGGGGGAACCAAACTTGGGGGTTTTTTTTTCCCCTTTTATAAAATGCAAAAACCCTCTTTGAGGTTTTTTTTTTATTTTTTGCACTGTGCAAATTACTAAGAGAACAGAGGTGATGTAGGTGAAGCACGGGGGTTTGTACATCGTAGTGCCTGAGAGGAGAGGTGATGTCGGCATGTGCGACCGAAATGAGGAGTCTCCCTTGGTGTTTGCCGGACTGGCTGTAAACAATGGACACAAAAAGAGCAGCTAAAATAAAAATTATCAAAATTTTTTAAAATAATAAAAAATGGTGAAAATTTTTGGGTTATTTCTTTTTCAATTCCACATAATTTTTCCTTGTGGCAAAACCCTTAAGGGGGACAACCCAAATGTTTCAGAACGTGAAGTCTCTTGCTTAGTCCGTAACTCATGGGGACTAATTGTTACAGGCAAACAAGCTGTCAAAAAAAAAAAATTTGACGTTTGGCAAGAATTTAATGCCTTTATTGCAGTGCTGCGTCATGGCTCCATTTTGGGTTTTTTACCAGGTTCAATTGAACTTTTAAAAAAATTCAAGTTTCGGACATCAAACAGTTTTAAAAAAAAAAAAAAAGGGAAAACAAAGACATCCTTTGGTTCTTAAAAGGGAAAATTTTTGGGGACGTCCCTTTTCAGCTTAACTTCCCGTCCCAAATCTCACTTCCTGTACTTCAAAAAGGCCAATGGTTTTTTTTTGGCAAGAAAGAGGCCGGAATTGCTCCCCATATTGCATATTTCCCGTTTCTTAACATAGCCCATGTCAGTAACATGAAAATGGTGTCGCAGGATTTTCGGACCAAAGTTAGGCCACAATAAGGCCTTTTATGGACTAGTTTTGGGTGACCCCCAAAACCCCCTCAAACCCTAGCATTGAGTTGTGGTTTTGGTAAATTTTTTGACACCTTTTTTCCGAAAACAATTTTGCCAACCCAAATCAAAGCACTCCTTTCAGGGACAATTGACTTTTTACCCGAAACTGAAGCACCATATTTATTTTTGTAGCAAAATAATTCTGGTAGATTTGGGAGATCCAGTCTAAAATTCATTAGAAAGGGAAATGACTTCTATGTGTCCCCGTTCATGCGTGGTCCCTGTCTTGGACGAGACCCTAACTGTGTCTCGCTATGCCCCCCGTCCCCGCACCGTTTCTGCTGCTGCTCCATGCCGCGGTCCTACAGGGGATGGCTGTGTCTTGCTCTGTCCCGCGATGTCCCCCCGTGTGGGGATGGTCCTGCCCGATTCCCGCGCAGATGGGGTTGTTGTGTTCCCTTTTGTGTTCTCCTCCCCCCTGAGGGTTGTTTTTTGGCGTTTTTAAATACCCCTTGCGCTCCTCTCTGGCTCGCGACCCCGCGTGCACCCCTCCTCTGTGGTTTCAGTGCACTCCCCAATCTCCCTAAAAGGCGCACATACAGCAGTTTTCTGCTATTTAAAAGGAAAATTACCTGTCCAATGACCTACGACCTCCTGTGTTCTGTTCCTAGTCAGTTCAGGCATGTCCACCTGAGCTCCTGACCGCTGCTGCTGGTTACTGCTGTTCCTGACTTAACCTCTGTGTCACTTGCAGTTAACCGCTGAGTCACCTGCACATCTACTACTGCTGTTCCTGCCATTGCACCAGTTTATTTCTGGCTGTGTGCATTATTTCCTGCAATTATACCTGCCAGTTACCTGACTGGGACTCTGATCCCTTTGCTATGGCAATACCAACCGGGACCCATCACCTCTGGCTATACCTGGTGTCCTTGTCCTGAACTTCAGCTGTCACTGCGAGTAGCCACATTAGAGGTAACGACCTGGAGGGTTCCCCACAACAAAGTCTGTCCGGCCTTGAGGCAGGCTCCGATGAAGAACAGGGTCTCCTTAGACTCCGCTCTTTGGCATGGTCTGCTATATCACCATCTTTGCTCACGCTGGCCCAGAGGATAAAAATACCCACGTTTACGGTGTCTGTCCTAAACTGAACCGAAGAAAACCTGACACTATGAGACACTAAAGTCAAAAATAACTTGTAAACCAGATTATAGAACAGCAAACAATAATTGGTAAGGTTTTAGTTCCTTTCTTCTATTTAGTTGCCGCAACAATTTTTAAAAAGGTGCAAACTGTTGTTACCTCCTATGGAGCCACCATAGTGGAGGCATCCTTCCTGCCTTGTCTGTACAGACATTGCAAACTGGTGTGTGTGCTTTATGGCAGTTGCAATTAATGGAACTTAATAGCCAGAAAAATGTTCTCAGGACAAAGATGGAGTACTGCGCATCCTCCAGAGTATAGAGAGTGGAATTTGGGTTGTATAGAATATAGTTTCGCTATCTCATCTTATCTAAGTCTTCATTAGATCAATAGAATTGTCATTTGCTATTAAAGGGGTTGTCCACCTCTTTTAAAAAAGAAAACTTATACTCACCTTCCTTTGGTCCTCCGTTCCAGCACCGTATCTATTTGGTTTTCTGCCTTTACTTTGCTACTTCGGAATGGGGATGTCACCACTGCCTCTGCTTACCCTCCATCACCGTTTGGAGCTGTTCACTTTCAAATGCTGATGTAAATTAGTTGCATGTGACTGGCAGCAGCGGTAGGGTCCCTGTTTAGAAGTGACAGAATGATAATAAAAGTCCGGAGAGACATGGTTTTGTTTAGGAGGTGGACAATCCCTTTAAATCTTCTCGCCCTCTAATGATATTGAGATGACTCTGCAATCATGGACCAGTCTACACACCAAAGCTGAAAAGGAAGCCTCATAAAACAGGAAGCGTCAGCCTACTGTGGGCCTGCTCTAGTGGTCAATGTTTTAAAATGTTTCATAAAAACATAAAAAAATCTATTTAGAATAAAAAGCAGATTCTTTTTAAGTGTTATTTTCTAGTCTGCAGATATTCTCCGTTACTCCTCGATGAATTAAGTTTTACAAGATTTCCCCATACAAATGATTCTAGAAATAAAATAATATATAAGATGAGGACCTCATAAAATCCAGATGTTTATTGTCCACAAGTCGAAAGCAACGCACAATTGGTTTTTCATATCAGGAGCGCTTGGTTCACAGACCTTGCATTAAGCACGCTCCACTGCACATTAATTGAGAAACACTCCTTTGACGACGCTGCAATTGAGAGCATTAGCCGGGAAGAAATGTAGGTTACATACAATTTTGGATGAACGGTTGCCCTCTTCTAAGCAACCAGTTATTTTAAAAACCCATTGTGGAAAGTGTTCACGCAGTCACAGCTCATATATTTGACTTTGTAAAGTTGTAGAAAGGTCAGTCCGTGCGTCATTTTCTGCGTAGTACTTGTAAACCCGGTCATATTTATGTATAGGGTCCATTTTTTTTCTTCCTTGTTCTCCTGTAACAACATGTGATAAATTTGTCCTGTGAAGCCATAATGTACTGCAAAACGTAGTCCATATAAATCGGATCCTTCCCATCTATCAGCTTTCAAGGCTGTTTTTTAATTATTATGTGACCTAACCAGCCATGAATGGATCAGTGAGAAATAGAAATAGATTTTTTTTTTTTTTTTATGGTTCTTTTTGACAAAAGAGTCCCCTAAAATAAACTGATCATAAGGTGTCTCCATGCAGGGAGGACGTGGGAGAAAGTGTACAGTTTCCCTGTAGTGCCCCCACAGGGAACATTTAGTATTACATGCTGCCCATTAAAATCATTGGGTTGTCTATGTAAAAAACATTGTAAGGAGGTGGGAAAGATATAAAAAAATTTAAAGACTCACCTTTCCAACTGGCTTACTTCCAGCCGTAAGCTTTGATCCCACTGCTCCTGGCCAATGAGGTCACATTCACTTTTAATATGACCCTGCAGGCTTTCATGGGTATCAGAGTTCACTTCCTGTTTGAATAAACGGTATGTGACTGTTGAGGCCTGTCACTGACTGTAGGGTCGTATACCAATGATTGTGGCGGCCTCTATTGGTTCCCCAGTACCAAAGATCAGCACTGTAACAAAGCCATTTGGAAAGGTGAGTCTTTTAATTTTTTTCTGTCTCACCCCCAGCTGTTCCACAATGTTTTTTTCAAAACCAGCAACCCCTTTGATTTACAGACGTAGTGGGTCCTCCAGAGAATAAGACACTATTTGAAGTTGTTGATCCCTCGTGCTTATTGGTGGATATTCTTAAACTAATAAGAACCCATAGTTGGACTGCTCAGCTTCTTCTCTAGCACTCCCATTTAGTTCAGGCAAAAAATTCTAAATATCTTGTGATTTCTGCTCTTGTTTTGAACCCCTGTGGGGAGGGAATGGTAGAAAAGATTTTTGTTGCATTTCTTGGATGCTAGATGTAGAATTATCACACTCTCCAGTTTGAGGCCTCTTTGGAGTTTTTGCCAGTGGCATACATAGAATGATCCGCATAGTAAACTGGACCGTCGTTTATGTTGCTGAGTTTTACCACCAAGAACTAAATGTTCAGATCAGAACCAGACTGTCCAACAGGAGATCAGGCGAAACACTCGAAGGTCCCATGGGCATGGTAGGCCCAGGGCTGCTTTTCAGGGTGAAATCTGAGAGAGGCAGAAAGGTAGAGTCATGTGCAGTTACTGTATGTATAGTGGCTTTAGTATGGGCCCCAAGAGTCAACTCCACTGGTGGCCCCAAAGAATCAACTCCACTGGTGGCCCCCAAGAATCAACTTCACTGGTGGTGCCCAAGAATCAACTCCACTGGTGGTGCCCAAGAATCAACTCCACTGGTGGGCACCAAGAGTCAACTCCACTGGTGGGCACCAAGAGTCAACTCCACTGATGTGCCCCAAGAATCAACTTTACCAGGCACCCCAGTCCAACACTGGTTCAGATAGTTGTTTCTACGCCTTAACCTCCTTCTTATTAGCCTTCTTATGGACCAATTCCTTTCCTATTTCTTTGCAATGTAATTTATCTGGAGGGGAGTACCAATTGCCCATGAGGATTGCACATCAAGGAACGATATAAAATCCTGTAGTTTTGTTCGTGGTTAAATTTTTCTTCTTTTTCTCTTTCCTCTCCTAGATCAATGAGAATGCAAAGCAGGATCTGAAAGATGGCTTATTGCTTTACAATACAGAAAATAATGTTGGGCTGAAGAACGCTTGGAACATTATACAGGCTGAAGTAGGTTTCTTGATCTTCATGCGTGCATTCATACCACACTGTGTGCGCGTGTGGAGAGATATTTATGTCTCTATTCGGGTTGATTTCAGATGCACTGTTGCGGAGTGACAGATTATACTGATTGGTATCCAGTACTGGGAGAGAATACTGTTCCCGATCGATGCTGCATGGAAAACTCTCAGGATTGCGGCCATAATTCGACCAGCTTAGTATGGAAGACAGTAAGTATGATATAAACCTGAATACTGTAAAACAGTCTTCCGGTACTTAAGGACATAGTGCTGCCATACATCAACTTCTCCAAGACTAGACAGAATATCTGTATAGGGAGTGATAACTGTCCCAAGTGGAGGGAATCTTGTTCCCAATAAGAAACTGTGGACCAGGTGTCATTAATATTGTATGATCTGTAGGTAGTCAATGCCTATCTCAACCCAGTAGTAGATTACAAGGAACAGATTTTGATATATTACCATCTGTACACCAAAGAATTAACACAAATACCCATTGATCAGATACATTTTATCACTTTAGATGCAAAGAATATTATATTATCATATTTGTGGCATCCATAGGGGCCTATTAGTCTATATTCACCTGTCAGACTTTTTCTATTGGAAAAATCTGCTGTGTAATCCTTGGTAGAAATCTAAGGCAATACCTCGATTTTGACTTCAGTGAGGCTAGTCCACGTCCCTCCTGCCACATACAGAATTATCAGCACATAGCGTGGGGACCACTGTAAAGCGGTTCATTTATTTCTACTCAATCTTAAATGCGCTCACCTTCCACTCAGGTGGCAAAATGAGCAAAAATTACACCACAGCAGTCACAATGTTTAACACTATAATCATGGAAATGGATTCTTAGAGTATACAAGGTCCAAACTTATTAACGGTTTAAGCTTTAAACCCTTATTGACATAAGTCGTATTTATACGTCCTGTTGCCAGTAAGCGGCCTTGTAGTGGGGTCTCAGTGCGATCCTGCTACACAGCCTCCGGGTGTCAGTGGCTAATTGCAGCTAACACCGAGTGGTTTCGGCTCGGGGTGGGCACCGCCCCCACGCTGTTTAACCCTGTAGATGGCAAAGATGGCTGTGGTGTCTAAATCAATAAGAAATGGTGCCGTGCACCATTCCTCACTGCGAAATCGAGGACTCCCGATCGCTGAACATGGCAGCTGGAAACCTTGTGAAGGCTTCCAACGCGGCCATGTTTTCGATTTCCCCACTTCCGTACTGGGAAACCGCCATCTTTGTACACCCTAAAGCATTGTATATACAATGCATTAGGCTGTATAAATGATTGCGCCCCATAGTGGGGAAGCACCTTGCGGGGACTCTAAGTTAAAGTAGAAAAAAAATGTTTTAAAGTGTAAAAAAATAAAAAAGTATCACCCCCCTTTCACCATTTTACAAATAAAAAAAATGAAATAATAAAAAATGTACACATATTTGGTATCGCCGCGTCCAAAAAAGTCAGATCTATTAAAATATAACATAATTTATCCCGCCCGCTGAACACCGTAGAATAAAGAAAATTCAGTTTTTTTGGTCATTTCACGTCCTATAAAAATTGGAATAAAAGGGATCAAAAAAGTTGCATGTATTCCAAACTGCTAGCACTTCAGCCCCTCACATCCGTAGGTGTTAGTACAAAGAAGTTATTGGTCGCACAAAACAGCGCAGTGGCGCAAATTTAAAAAATAGAAAATGTTTGGAATTTTTTTTCGGTACCAAAACATAACGGAAACCGTACATTTTAGATATTGGCAACTGCATGTCAACCTCTAGAATACATATAACACATCATTTTTGCTGAAGAATGAACGGCGTAAAAACAAACTCCTGCAAACATGACGCAAGTATTTTTTTTTCAAATTTTGCACCACTTAGAGTTTTTTTTTCCATTCCCCAGTATATTTTATGGTAATATGAATAAAACCATTAGAAAGTACATCTTGTCCCGCAAAATAAAAGCCCTCATACGTCTATGTTGGCGGAAAAATAAAAAAGTCATGGCTTTCAGAAGGCGAGGAGGAAAAAAATTAGAGCCATATTATAAAGACTGTCCCATCAAGAAGGGGTTAATAGAAAAAAGGTAAAGTGCTTACATAAAATACAAAAATAAAGATACAGTAAGATGACATACATACAAGCAATACAGTGATAAAATAAAAGGATTAAATCGCAGAAAACACCTTACACTTGCATGTAACTATATAAGTAGCAACCAGCAACCATAGTAGCCTCTGTGGGGCCTAGAGCTTCAGAGAACCCACTGAAGTGTAAGAACATGGAACCTTTTTGTAGATAGTGGGGGTTTTCTACCTAGCACTATTACATGGGCTCTCTGATATATAGCACTATGTATATAGCGTTAATTATTGCTTCCTTGAGCTTACTGTCATTAGGTGGTAAGCCCCTGTCTCACTTTGCTATGGGGCCCTATGAATGCTAGTTACGCCCTTGGTCACAGATGTGCACCTAATCTAAGTTTCTAACCTCTTTATAGAGGTTTTCCAGATTTGAAGAGGTCATTTCATAAACCCTTTTAGAGACTTCTGAGTTACTAAAGGAAGGAAAGGAGGGGTCTGTTTAGGATAATCATCACTTGGTCAACGTGGAAATTGATTACACAAAGCGTCTCTCTCTCTGGAGGACCTGTCCCATTGATCTGAATGGAGAGTCTGCAATGTTTAATTTCCCCTATGGAGACGCCGCTGGAAAATTCAACACTTGTTGCCAGGTTTCCCTAGAAATTAGAGGTGATCACTAGGAGTCCAAGTTGAAAGACCCTTAATGATATGCTTATTGTCAAGGGATTCTTTTAATTATGAATATTTGACCAAAACGGAGAACCCCTTTATCTTCTATAAAGACTCCTAGTGCTATCAAGAATTGAAAAATATGAAAGTAAAGTGTTTATGTAATTTTTTTGTATACTTTTTCATTTTTTGCTGGCACAGGAAGTAAAACATTAGATATTTCTTGTAGCATAAACTCTTTCTTTAAAGGGAATGTGTCATCAAAAATGAGTCATTGTTTAAGTCCTTATTTTATGTTAAACACATTTTTAAGCAATTTTTGGTTGTTTTTTTAAAATTTTTCATATCACTTTCACTGCTTTAACAGCAGTCACAGAGATGCTTTACAGTAGCTTCATGCACATAGGAAACTTAAAGGTGTTTTGCAACCATGTAATGTTGACATGGGAACCTCCAAAATGGGTATTTAATCACTTTTCTAAATATATGTGATTACAAAAAGTGAAAACTCTGAGAGCTACAGCATTTCTCAACCCCCCTTGGTTACCACAAAGCTTCTCCTAGTCACGACCCAGGAGCTGAAAGGCCGCGCTTGCGTGAATCACTTCTTATCTGATGACAGGCAGAATGAATGGTCTTTTAAGGCACCGGGTAGCAATATGTTTTCTTTTGTATACAGAATAACTAGCTGTAATGTTATTAGATCCCTGCTTTATCTGATGAAGAAGCTTTCAATCTGCTGTGTAGAATAGGTGTTCTCTTTTGTATACAGAATTCACAAGTTATTGTTTGATTATTTGAGTGAACATGTCACAGGATCCGTTATGCAGGCTCTGTGCTCTGGCTGTGTGTGTCTGTGTGCGTCTCTGTGTCTTGCTGCGTGATTTGTTTACATTACATAAGCTGCTTAGCAGATAAGGTTTCTCCTGACAGTGCCCTCTGAGGCTCTGTGTCTTGCTGTATTGAATCCACTGTTGTACTGTTTATTAGTTCACTTAAGTTTTGAGACGCTCCCTTTGGAGTCCTCACTCCCCCCTCCCCTCTCCCTCTCTCCACTGCAGCTTCATGACTCAGCGTGATTTGTTGACATCTTGCTCTTATACTGAATGGAGGTCAGTACTTGGTCTGGTGGCAAATCCCCTTTAAGACTGACTCAGTTCCATTCACTTCTATAGGAGAGTTTTCTAGTCACGCTCTGTGACCTGGAAAGAAATCAGTGTGCAGGGAGGTGAAAGGGTGAACAGTGACCATCTCCTCTTGTGACTGGTGTCTCCTTTCAGTTTGACCCTCTTTGTGCTGATAATGAGCAGACAACTGAGAAACTTTCTGTACAGAACAGGAAGTGTCAGACTATTATTAGGCTTAGTGGCGAAAGTGAAAACTGCAGGATTTAAGAATTATTAAAAAATATTGAAAGAGATATGGAAAATTAAAAAAAAAATAACCAAAAATTCTTAAAAAATGTGTTGAACATTTTTGATGGTACATTTCCTTTACGACTGGACAATTTCTTTGGAGCATTTTAAGGCTGAGCTTATTTGTAAGTGCTAGTAAATAAAACAGGTCAAGAATAGACATGTTTTGCCATCGATAAATATATGTGATATTAATTAACTGTGGTTTTTGCATTGTTGGGTTGATATGAGAAGTTAAAGATGTGGTTTTATGACAACAAGCATGTCCTCGGTACAATTGGGATGTGTATACTTATAATACAGGTAAGACGGCTGATTTTTTATTGTCCTTTTCAGTATTATTGTTTTATATGCAAGGTCAACTGGCCCAACAGAGTATAGAAGATCCTTGAGTGGGTCTTGGCTAAGAAACAGTAACGTGTTGTGAAGGTCAAGCAGGAGAACTTTGGAGCCAGTCACTAGAGATGGAGGATGGGCCTTCAGAATGATCTGCTTTGTTGGGCCCGAGGAACCTTACATGCTGTGATGTTGATAACGTGACCACCCATTATTTATATGGAGTAAGTCTCTAATGAGTATACTAATACGTCAACCATAAAGTTCTAGGTTCATGTCAATGCTTTTTCATAGCATGAAAACCTGTCCGCATTGGGAGATATGTTTTTGGCAACAACCCAATAAAATTTGCCACTCCAGGACACATCATCTTCTTGGCTAAAAAGGTCATAAGTGGCAATCCACTTAAAGGGGATGTTCCATCTAGCTGCTTCCATTCTTTACATCCTCTTCAGGCTCCCACTTCCTTTGCAGGCTGTGGGTGGGTCTCCAGCAGTACCTGACATTTCAGCTCTGCTAAATCCTATTCCTAGCTGAGCCTGTTACATAGAGATTACTAATGGGGGGCTGTGAAAAACAATGACACTGTCCATGCAGAATTTATGGCTATATATGTGATCTAGCACGGCTGTTTTTGTCATGAAAGAAAGCTTCTAGTGAAAGAGAGAAAAACGTACTGTATTTTTCGGACTATAAGACGCACCTAGGTTTTAGAAGGGGAAAATAGGGAGAAAAAAATTGAAGAAAAAAGTGCAGGTTGAACTGTAGTTTTTATTGGTATCATTGTGGGGTACAGGTGACTTTTTGATCACTTTTTATTCCAATCTTTTGGGGATATGAAATGACCAAAAAATCCACAATTTTGGCGTTTGGAATTTTTTTCTTCTATGGTGTTCAGCCTACGGGATAAATTATGTTATATTTTATTCGATTGGACTTTTACGGACGTGGCGATACCAAATATGTGTAACTTTTTTATCTTTTTTTATTTGTAAATGGCAGAAGGGGGTGATTTGAACTATTAAGATTTATTTTTCTTAAACTTTTTTTACTTTAATACTTGACTACTACGGGCACACTTCCTTGTTCCATATACAGCAGTACTGTTGTAAATAGGACATTCATTCATTACATATTAAACCCTCCTCATGTAGCTAGAGTGTTAAGCGCAGGAATGGAACGTGGGCGCTGGCTCCATCCCTGCATAGTAGGCGCTCTACTGAGTGCGGCCACTGGCTGTACTGGATGCAGCCGCACTGAGTTGCCGCACTGAGCGATCTCAGGGCGGCAAGAGTGGATCAGTGTTTTGGGAAGCCGGCGACAGGGTTTAACCCTCAGTATGTTCAGACCATAAGATGCACCCCTGTTTTCCCCCCAAATTCGGGGGGAAAAAAGTGCATCTTATAGTCCGAAAAATAGGGTACATGCAAACAAGACACACTGTTAGCTGCTGAGTGACTCTGCTATCCTTGATGTAATTGTACATGAATGTGCTCTGCAGACCTGACAGGATGGTGCAAGGCTGCTTGTAGGTCAGTAAATCGGGGTTAAAGTTTTTTTCTCAGTAGAAAGATATAATCAGACAGTGAGAAACTGCATCCTGTTGATAAGATACAGCAGGGAGTGACGTCACCAGCCCGGAAGCTGCTAAAGCAGAGAGAGGTTGTCTGTAACTAGAGAAGCTTGTGTAAACAAGAAGGAGATAAGAACTGTTCTATCTCTGAAAAGAAGCAAAAGTGGAGCAGCAAAGCATTTGGTAATAGTATTAACTTACATTTGTCTCTATGTTTAAACTCAATCAATAAGGGAATATCACTTTTAAAAATAAAATATAGTGCTCAGGGTAATTGTTGCTTTTTAACCCCCGTACCTTTTGCATTCCAATCAAATAGTGGTCCAGATCTAGGAGGTTGAGTTTACATTCCCTTCTTTGGATCATCCATTTTTGTTTAGTAGTTTAAAAGTGCACCCGGATTAAAAAGTTTCTTGCTGCTAGGACTCAAAAGATCAGCGGTAATCGTGGTGGGAATCTGGCAAAAACTGTGTATTCAACCTACAGCACCACCACAGGATAAACAAAGCGTTACACTTTGCCAAGTCCTCCAAATTGATAGACAGCCATTCTAACAGATAGAGGTCCTAAATCTATTAACTCAGAATACCTGTTACTGATCATTAGTTTGATGCAGGACAGCATCAGAGTCTTTCTTCTGTATTATTATATTTTCTGAAATCACATGAGAATGAAAACGTTGAAAAAAAAAAAAATCCTATATCAACTTCCTAGTAAAGATTTTCATTTATACAATGGTCGATTTTCTCTGGGAAATCAGTTTAGGGGGAGCAATTAAGAGGCTTTTACCCTTTGCAGATATTATTTGAGATTGAAGCCAGCACAGCTGTTGTACGGATATGAGGTGGTCAACTATAGGACAGCAATGTTTTATAAAAAATATTCTCATCGCTGTTGCTTTAAAGCAAAAAGACAACAGTCGTTTACTAAGAAAGGGAGGATAGAAAGACAGGTAGATATGAGAGAGAGTGATAGATAAATAGATAGATATTAGATAGATATGAGATAGATAGATATGAGATAGATAAATATGAGATAGATAGATATAAGATAGATAGATAGATAGATAGATATGAGATAGATAGATAGATAAATGGATAGATAGATATGGGGTAGATACACTCACTGGCCACTTTATTAGGTACACCATGCTAGTAACGGGTTGGACCCCCTTTTGCCTTCAGAACTGCCTCAATTCTTCGTGGCATAGATTCCACAAGGTGTTGCAACGATGCTCAATTGGTACCAAGGGGCCCAAAGAGTGCCAAGAAAATATTCCCCACACCATGACACCACCACCACCAGCCTGAACCGTTGATACAAGGCAGGATGGATCCATGCTTTCATGTTGTTGACGCCAAATTCTGACCCTACCATCCGAATGTCGCAGCAGAAATCGGACTCATCAGACCAGGCAACGTTTTTCCAATCTTCTACTGTCCAACTTCGATGAGCTTGGGCAAATTGGAGCCTCAGTTTCCTGTTCTTAGCTGAAAGGAGTGGCACCCGGTGTGGTCTTCTGCTGCTGTAGCCCATCTGCCTCAAAGTTCGCCATACTGTGCGTTCAGAGATGCCCTTTGCCTACCTTGGTTGTAACGGGTGGCTATTTGAGTCACTGTTGCCTTTCTATCAGCTCGAACCAGTCTGCCCATTCTCCTTTGACCTCTGGCATCAACAAGGCATTTCCGCCCACAGGACTGCCGCTCACTGGATGTTTTTTCTTTTTCGGGCCATTCTCTGTAAACCCTAGAGATGGTTGTGCGTGAAAATATCCCAGGAGATCAGCAGTTTCTGAAATACTCAGACCAGCCCTTCTGGCACCAACAACCATGCCACGTTCAAAGGCACTCAAATCACCTTTCTTCCCCATACTGATGCTCGGTTTGAACTGCAGGAGATTGTCTTGACCATGTCTACATGCCTAAATGCACTGAGTTCCCGCCATGTGATTGGCTGATTAGAAATTAAGTGTTAACGAGCAGTTGGACAGGTGTACCTAATAAAGTGGCCGGTGAGTGTAGATATGAGAGAGATAGATAGATAGATAGATAGATAGATAGATAGATAGATAGATAGGAAATTGACAGATATGAGAGAGAAAGAAAGAGATACATAAAGTCAGATTAGATAGATTTGAGATCGATAATGATAAATAACAATGAAATAAGTAGCTAGATAGAAGTTAGACATACACAATTGATAGAAATGTGACAGATTTAGCTAGATATAAGTGACAGATAGATAGCTTGCTTGATAAATAGAGAAATGAGTTAGATTACAATGAGATGAATATTAAGCAGAAGATACATAGTCAGATATTAGATAGGTAAATAGATCGATATGAGATAGAGATAGATAGATAGATAGATAGATAGATAGATAGATAGATAGATAGATAGATAGATATGAGAAACATACAAAAGACAAAGAATCGATCCTATGAAGCAAAAAAATAAATATATGTAAATGATTTGTCCACATAACTATGTTCACACTGCTGCACATCTAGCGTGTGTCCTTATTATCTGTTATATGTTGGATATGATATGCTTCCCCTCTAGTCCCCCTTGAACCATCTTAAGGGCAAATTGAACCATGTCTCTGTAGAGTCATCTTTACAAAGTTGCTGACTTCCAAAAACGTCTTCTCCTCCTGTAATTTTTTTTTTTTAAATAGGTCACTTGTCTCTTTTCTCGCAAAGTGTTCCCTGATATATGACTGCCCTGCAGGGTCCTTAGTGGCAGTGCCAAACTCAGGAGCTATAATAAATGCCCTATTAACCAATATAAACTTTATAGCGCTAAACTGGGTCAGGACGCTTCAGTGACACATAATACACCTTATACATTTTTATAGAAATGTGAGCTGTGAAAATAACTGATCGTTATTCAAAAATGAAAAATTGTAAAAAAAAAAAAAAATTTTACAGAATAGCAAGCAGGTGGCTGTCTCTGCAGTGCAACAATTGGACAGGAGTGGATTTAACTGCGATATATTACAGGAATATTTATATGGGAGTATGTGTTGTTAATGTCCGGTTGATTGGGTTTACAGCACCTCTATGCAGATAGTGTTATTTAACTTGGTTTATATTTGGCCTCAATGGAGCAAGCAGGAGCTGAAATTTGCCCAAAGCCGCTCACTTTTACTTTATTGTTTATAAGCTCAATTGAGTTTTATTTAAACCCAAATACCTTTGGTGTGAAATGTATATGAAGCAGAAGAGGGTCTGGCGTGTATCCGCAGCTGCGGAGGGGTAATGTATGCCTCGTTTAACCTTTACAAAGATGAACCTTTCCACTGATACATTTTCTAAAGATAGAAACGGTTCTCTTTGAAGTGTTACGGTAGACATTACTTTACCTTTGAGTTGTGACAACCATTCTGCATTATGGGAAAGGCATACAGTACATGTGTCCTAAGACCATCTACCCTTCTACAAGTTACTTAAAAGGTCCTCAGACACCATTTCTAAAAAGACCACCCATATTGTGATCTAAGGGTATTTGATAGCTGTAGAAGAGTCATTTAATCCAGTAGTTCCTTAAAGGGGTTTTCTCACTACAAAGATTAGCTTTCAACATGAAGGGACAGATAATTGAAGACTTTTTCTAAATGAATTGGTTTTAATTTAAATGAATTAGATTGTACTTTAGTCATAAGAGTCAATTTATGTGCTCTTGAGTAGACACTGGTTTCTATGTTAACCTGTACACCTGTTATCTGATTAGCAGAAAACAGCAACAGACTGAAGGACTGAGCCCTTGAGAAAAACTAATTATCTCTAATAAGATTAGCTTCAGTGTACAGATAACGGCATTGTAGTTAGTCCTCACAGCACATGTACCGTGTGTTTACTTGTGTTTAGAAGATAAACATCTGCTCTTGTAAGAATAACAGCTCAGCTAGATTCTGAATATGCCAATATCTGCTATATAACCACCCATAGCTTAAGGAGCCAGAGTGAGTGGAAAGCTGCTTTTGACTCCATGAAACAGGCTATTGAGAAAAACCCTTTAAAAGGGTTTTCGCACTACAATGATTAGCTTTCAACATATTGGGAAAGGTAATTGAAGACGTTTTAAAATACAGTGCTCATTTGTTATTGCCCTGATCACGAGGTATTTTATCTGCTCTGAATACTCACAAGTGCCTCTAGGTTACCATCCATATCTCCCTACCGGATTAGACAGACAGCACGGAGTGCCGTCACCATGGTTGGACAGAGCAGAGTCTTTATCTCATAGTTTCATAGTTTCATAGTTTGTAAGGCTAAAAAAAAGACAAGTCGTCCATCTAGTTCAGCTGTTGTGCTAAGGTGTTGATTTCAGAGGAAGGCAAAAACCCCCAATGAGGTAGAAGCCAATTGTCCTCATTTTAGGAAAAATTCCTTCCTGACTCCAATCTGGCAATCAGAAAAATCCCTGGATCAATGACCCCCTCCTGAATCCTAGTCACTATAACTTGTTATATTATTACGCTCCAGAAATGCATCCAAACCCTTTTTGAACTCGGTTATTGAATTCACCATGACCAGTCCCTCTGGCAGAGAATTCATAGTCTCACTGCTCTTACAGTGAAGAATCCTTTCTATGTTTATGTAGAAACTTTCATTCCTCAAGACGTAAAGGATGCCCCCTTGTTCTAGATACAGCCCTGTGTATAAATAAATCTTGGGAGAGGATCTCTATATTTGACCTTTGATGTATTTAAACATATTTATTATGTCCCCCGAAGCCTTCTTTTCTCTAAGCTAAATAACCCTAATCTTGCCAATCTTTCTGTGTACTGTAGTCCACCGAGTCCTTTTATTATTTTTGTTGCCGCCTTTGTACCTGTTCAAGCTCTACAATGTCTTTCCTGTGCACTGGTGCCCAAAACTGTACACAATATTCCATGTGTGGTCTAACCAGTGACTTGTATAATGGGAGAATAATGTTTCTCATCATGTGCATCTATGCCCTTTTAATGCAACCAATGATCCTATTTGCTTTGGCTGCTGCTGCCTGACACTGGCTGCTACAATTAAGTTTACTGTCCACCAGGATTCCCAAGTCCTTCTCACATGTCACTTTTACCAGTGTTTTTCCATTTTACATGTAATCATGTAATGGATTTCTCTTCCCATGTGCATAACCTTGCTATTTATCAGTGTTAAACCTCATCTGCCATTTCCCTGCCCAGGCCTCCAACTTATCCAGATCCCTTTGTAATAACATATTATACCTCTATTGTGTTGATTACTTTACAGAGTTAGTATCGTCTGCAAAAGATCGATATTCTACTGTGTATTCCTGTGTAAGATCATTAATGAAAATGTTAAAGAGGATAGGGCCCAATACTGACCCTTGTGGTACCCCACTAGTAACAGCGATCCAGTCTGAGTATGTACCGGTAATTACTACCCTTTGTTTCTATCAGTGAGCCAGTTACTTACCCACTTGCACACATTTTCCCCCAGTCCAAGCATTCTCATTTTATTTACCAACCTTCTATGTGGCACCCGATCAAATGCTTTAGTAAAATATCTAGTATATGACATCCAGTGCCTCACACCCGATCCAGTCTAGCACTGACTTCCTCATAGAAGCTGATGAGATTAGTCTGACAGGACCGATCCTTTACCTTTGATAAACACTTGTTTTTACTCCTTGGAGCTCTGTAGCTTTGTTTTTCTACAGATTAAATCTCCTACACTTATGTTACTGTAGCGATCTGCGGTTTATAGAAAAGCTAAATATGCTTATCATTGCTATAGAACCACCTAAAGTCTAAATACAAAGTGTGAGGTTGAAGCTGCCTACGACTCTGTGAAACAGCATGGTGAGAAAACCCCTTTAACTTGTGGGTAAAAATTTAGTCCACCGCCATAGCCTTGTTTCTAAAGATGGCCAAAAACATTAGATAAGTATTGGCCAGACTCACTAATTCTGGTGAACCATCCAACCATTGTATTGGTGTTCTTTTGACTTTTCCCTAAACTGCTGATGTTGTGGATAGATAAGGATTGGACCGATAGATTTCAACACTACACTCTCTGGTTTTTTTGGGGAGGGAACCCACCACAGAAGTCCTGGCATCCAGTACCAGTGCCGCATCCCTTGTTTTCAGACACCCCTGGAGCTAGACCGCTGTTAACCATATTATACATTAATGACCTATCCTCCATGATGGGATTAAACATCAACCACCAACATCAATTGATACAAAATTTAGAAAGACTACATAGTAAATAGCTGAGTAGCACAATCAGATTGTGCAAAAATAATCACATGATGGTGGAAACCTGGACAGAGATGTTACATATTTTTGATGGTCCTTTAAAGGGGTTTTGCCACGATCTCATTTCATACCTCCTGCATCCAGCTCTTCAACTCTGTGTGCTCAGAAGGGGGCGTGTGTGATTTGTTTGAATTGCATATCATGTGACCCAGCAGGATGACATCACCAGGCTTCCCCTCTCTGTAGTCAAAGAAAGGTCTGTTTATGCATAAAGCTGTGAGTAGGTGAGAGTAATGTTTTTGCTTCACAGCACAAAGGTCCTAGGTTCAAATCCCTGCAAGAACCAAACCTGTGTTGTTTTTTTCTTTTTATTAATGCACAAACCTGATTGAGGTTTCTTTTTTATTTATTTGCACTGTTTGACTAATTACTAAGGAGAACAGAGGACGGGAGTAGAGTGACAGCACCTGGGGTTTGAACACTCAGTAGCTGCATGAGAGGAGAGATGATGTCTGAGCATGTGCGACCAGGACTGAGGAGCTCTCTTCCCTGGTCGTATCCCTTGGAGATGAGCTGTAAACAATGGATCACTTAAGGAGCAGCTAAAGGAAAAACAGTGCAGAATTTTTAATAATAACAAATGGTGAAAATGTTTGTTATTTCATTTGCAAGCTTTCCACGTCAATTTTACTTCGTGCCAAAACCCCTTTAACCTGGATATAACTGAACTTCTATAGGTTCTCAAGGTTTTAGGCAATTGAGGTATTCAGAATTGCTTCTCATGACAGACGGTTAGTTTCTGTTCAACAATCCTAGATTTTTCCAGGTTCTAATTGTACCATAAAAATACCAAAATTCAAGAGCAGGTAAGCCAGCTTCAACCGAAGAACCACATTGGTATGGATAAAATCAATCAAAATTTATTGGAGAGTTCATTTAAAAAATCAGGAAAGTGACACTACTTCATATTCATAGAAAGCACTTATGTGTGCAACATCCTTAGATAAAAGACCAAAGCCTCTTCTAGTACAGACCAGCACAACATACATCAACCACAAACTTATCAAAAAAGCCAGAAAAACTGCTGTGGATCACTACAGAAAAACATAACTTCACTGGCTTAAAAATAGATATCTTTATTCATTATTATAATATAGTAAAAAAAATATAAAAGAAGCACCTAGTAAATACTGAACAGGATAATACAGTAGCAATCAGGACTATGCTAGGAGGGGTAAAAATAATATCCACAAACAATAATGCATAGCATATAACATATATAAAGACTATTCATGAAAGATAACAGCATGTAACACATTAGTAAACGTAGGATAAAATAATACTTAGTAAATGGGTAAATACACTTAGTAACGTAGGATAAAATAACACATTGGTAAACGTAAAAATTAAAATTACACATTAGTAGACGTAGGGTAAAATAACACATTAGTAAGCGTAAGATAAAATAATCATATCATCTCATCTCAATATAATAGTGCATATTTTAAATCCCACAATAGCCTAATACTTCATCTAAAGGTAACAAACATATGCTGTTATGTGGTAGCTGATACAGGTAACTTGGTGAGGATGTGACTATTCATGTTTCTTACCTTTAGATGAAGTATTAGATTTAAAATATGCACTATTATATTGAGATGAGATGATATGATTATTTTATCCTACGTTTACTAATGTGTTATTTTATCCTACATCTACTAATGTGTCATTTTTTTCTTACATTTACCAATGTGTTATTTTATCCTACGTTTACTAATGTGTTATTTTATCTTACGTTTACCAATGTGTTATTTTATCCTACGTTTACTAATGTGTTACATGCTGTTATCTTTCATGAATAGTCTTTATATATGTTATATGCTATGCATTATTGTTTGTGGATATTATTTTTACCCCTCCTAGCCTAGTCCTGATTGCTGCTGTATTATCCTGTTCAGTATTTATTAGGTTCTTCTTTTATATTTTTTTACTATATTATAATAATGAATAAAAATATCTATTTTTAAACCAGTGATTGTACGTTTTTCTGTAGCAGCACAACATACAGCCCGCAATCCCTATCGGGGATTTTTGGTGGCCGGCAACAGCCCATAAAGAGGTGTGGCTTGCTTAAACCTGGCTCCAAATGGGCGGTATAGCCCGGTCTTGAGGAGTACCTAGGCAGTCGGGGACCAATCTCAGCTAGTTAGCTCTGCTCTAGTTCTACCAGACTCTGTTTTTTATGGGTTAACCATATTTATGAAATGTCTTACTATAAATTGATGGATGGCCCAAAGGAGCCCTTCTCCGATGCTACAATCAGCATTTCCAAAGTCAGGAAATAAGAAACATATATAATATATAGAGATGCTACCTCCCAGCCCGATTCCCCAACAGGAACAACATGGTCCAACTCGCGGCTCTTGTGTGCCAGAGGGATTCATAGAGGTGAACGCAAGGTGCCTCTTGACCATTAATAATGGGAGTCACTATAATTGGCATATGTTTTGAATAGCACCCTATAAACAATAGCACCTGCGGAAGCGTATGAGCGTATGGATGACTATGAATCAGCAATTATTGGTAAATCTGGTTATATTTAATTACACAGCAGGAAAAACACAGGTTCACTGCAAGATTTCTGCATTTTCTATGATATTTTCAGGCTTTTGTTGCCTGCCAAGCCCCTTGTTCTCGAGTCCTGTCAGCATTTGTAGCAATCAGCATTTATGTGCAGGAAATGATCTTAATCCCTCTGGCGATGTAAGATTTCAGCACAACCACATTATTTTTCTTACCTAATTTTTACCTCCTTAAACAATCGATGCAGCCAGTGCGACTCCCTGTCTCTTCTGGAATACAGTAATTGTGGCTAATTGGAGCAAACGACAAAATTTAATTGTTAAATTAAGGAAACAGAAACATCAGTGCTCACAGTTTATTAATTGAATGACGCCAAACAACATGCCGTCATAACTACAATGCTTGATTGTGAAATCCAAGATAGCACTAGTAGGATATAATAAAGGGATCAGATTCGATTAGATCATTGCCGGATTGACTGTAGAATTTAGCCTCAGGATGCCCTTAGTTGACCTAATGGGTCCTGACTGTACCATCATCATCTTACTAACTATTAAAGGGGTTGTCTCACTATAAGGATTGCTTTTTATATGAAAGATCTTGCAAAAACAAGTCACTTTGCAATATGTTTCCTTTAACAGTGTCCTACCTATTCCTAGATATCCCCTCTTGTATGAGCTGCATCAGCTTCTCAGGTCACTATAGCTACAGACCTGCTTGATCTCTCCTGATAGGCTGCCAGTGCTGGTTGCTATAGATACAGACCTGGTGGTGTCAGCAGTTCATCACTGCAGGCCAGTAGAAGCCAGTAAAGGCCCCTGAATTCAGAAATGAAACTGAGAAAACAGGACTGAGGTAAGATGAATCAATGTAGTGAGACAACCCCTTTAAATTACTATTATACTAGCTCTAGATGATATGACTGGCTGGTGAAATTATAAAGGATATCCATGTTGGCTTAAGATGGGCAGATTTCAATAGGACATCTTCACCTACATCAACAGAATTTGCCCTGCTAGTGGCACAAGTCCAGAATCTTCTCTTGTTAATGATCAGAACCAAAAACCTTGGTGCCACTCTGCAAAGTAAGAAAATACCTGTACTTGGTGGGTGGGGGTTCCTTTTACATATTTTGAATTGATGCCCAAAGCCTTCAAGTTTCTCCTCTAGTAAGGGTATTTGGAGTTTGTTGGAGAAATTTGTATGGTAACCAATGCTATTATTTGCCATTTCCCCACATTCTATTTGTTAAGCATCCTTAGTCATATCTGGTTAAGTATGGCTAGATGTAGATACTATATATATATATACTTAGTGTGAGACTCATCATCTTATTGTGTATTCCTGGTATATTGATGAGAGTCTTCCGCCATTTTACTTTTATGACTTATGGTTGAGGCTACACAAAGGTCACAGTTGCCCGACGCAGCTCCTCCCATGCCACTCCATGGTCAGTGAAATTCAATAGGACACAATCAGAGCTGATTGTAGCTATAGACAAAATAGAAAGTATGAGCTACACAATAAAGCTGCTACCATTTCACTCCATGGGCGCTCGAATTCACTTGGACACACTCAAAGCTGAAATTAGCTAAAGGCACAATAGGCCTAGAGGTTGCCCTTCTGGAAGGTATGAGCTATGAAGTGAGTCACAGGTGCCATCTAAGACACTGGACACAATAATAGCCAACAGTTGAATTTTAAAGGAATGTTTTTCCAGATGTCCTCAATCATGGGTACAACAACATCACAGTGGTCAGTTGGGCCTACAAGTTCATTTGGATCATGACATGCTGATCACAAGCACTTTAGTGATTTATGGTCCAGATTGTTTGACTTAAATATAATGCCATGTCTCTAATATGACAGGCGGTTTGAACTGAACTTTACTCCATAAGCTAAATGGAAGAGGACAACAATCTCAAAATTAGTTAGTTACTTTAATCCAGGCTGCAAGAGGCTGACAGTGAGCTAGTGCAACTTGCTATGTGCACCACCTGCTGTCCTGCGGCATCCGTTTACTCAGAAGTCACGGGCACTACCTGTCCTTGAGAGATGCATACAGTTAAAAACTATGGTGAAGCAGAGAGCCATTGGCTTCCTGCCCTGGCAAATTTCCCCTAGATGTGAATCTTCCTGATAGAAAAATCCATTGTGTGAACATAGCTATACTGCCTACGCACCATTTATTGAATCTTCAGTGTCCTCTAGTTCAGTACATCTTTTTGGACAAATCCAATTTTTTGCCTCTTTAGTGGCCTTCTGTGACAATAGGGTGTTAAAAGGGCAACAAATGACACCAAGGGGCACTGAACAGAAGGACACTAAAGGGTTAAAGAGTGTTCTTTGGGTAGAAAAGGGCGACTGAACAGAATGACACTACAGGAGTCATAAATGGCAGATAGGCACAGAATTCTGCGCCTTCCTAGAGCCCATTTGATATGTATCATCTGTTTACTTTCTTTTCTATGGTTTTTTTTGCCCAATTTTGCCCCTTTCATCTTTTGTGCCCTTGTGGGAAAAAGAATACTGAAAGGGCAATAAAAGGCATCAGTGAAGCATTCAACAAAAGTGCACCAGAAGGGCAATATATGACAAATCGGCACACAATTCACTGCCTCCTTAGAGCCCATTTGACAATTTTTGCCTTTTTAGGCCTTATTCATATTAGATTATTGTCGTATATGCGATTGACTCAAGTCAGGTCATAATTTGTTGTTACTAGGTGCTTGCTGATGGACACGTCTTTCGGGAGCTGAAAAAAATAACCACATGGAGAAAAGTTTTAATTCATTTTTTTAGGATATGAAAGACTTCCTGCCCACACACATGTCCTGGGGAAACTGAGTAAAATAAAACATATAAATGAAAGCACCAAATGCCATGATGTAAGAAAGAAAATGGGATGAGGGTACCAAAAGAAAATTTTGCACAGGGCACCTTGTAGTTTGGGGCCAAATCTTGTCTTCGCTACCAATTTCAGTCCTTTCCTTTTAACTAATGCAAAAAAAAAAATAAATGTTGGAGATCCCTGTAAGGTCGTCTTATTGTTCTATTTTTAGAGCTGGATAATCGCGAGAATTTTTTTTTTTCAAACATCAAGTACATTTCACTATAAAAGATACAATTTCTGTTTACGTTCTGAAAAAGAGTACATTCTCACGTATTAAGAGATCAGGTTTCAATTTCTGAGTCAAGAGAGAGTTATTGTTATCCTCTATATCGAGTGCTTAAAGTAATTGCACCAAGGTCTTCCATCCAAGCATCTCCAGATCAATGTAATTACAAGAGTCAAGGGTATTAGTGAAACTTTGATGGACACATCTTTTTTTAACCCTGATAAACACGTTACTAGGTAAACATATTTACTGTGCCTCGGATGCCAGAGCAACAGGCCATGAACCATAAAGCAATCCCGTTGTATAAAGTGAACGTGTTTATCCACAGGAGGTTTCTAACTGCAAAATATAATATTGACTTGATTCCATTTGTCGTCTTTTTCAGATACTTGGAATGGCCTTTTCTATGACCCTCTTCCAGCAAATCCACAGGACTGGCAAAAAATATGACGCCTAGGGGCTTCTCCAAAAGACGTTTGTATAAATACACTTTGCCATAAACAATGTCAAGAACCAAGGAATCTGAACAATGGTCTCCAGACTACCGTCACAGCCGAAACGTTACCCTCACCTGTTTTTACATCTGCTATTAATTTGCCAAAGAAGAAAGGAAATGCTTAGAGCCAGTTTCCTGCTCTAACACTCTTCTTGAACGTCTGAAAAAGAACGAGCTTCGCGTACTAATACACTTAAGACTCCTACCAATACATGACAGATATGCTCATGCTTCTGGAACATTTTTGAATTTCAAAAATATAGGCGAAGAACACTATCGAATGGATGACTTATGGAAGCCATTGAAAACTGGAGCCCCTCTCCTCGCCTCGGTGACATGGGCTGGTTTGCATGGAATGGACTGACAAATTTTTGTACCTTAAGGGACATGTTTTTGTTACTCTGTGTTAGGACTAGTGTTTTCATTGACATGTTTTTCAACTTTTTGTTTTTCTTGATTTTTGCTCTTTTGTGGTTCATTTTCCACAGATATTATTTTAACCACAAAACTACAAAGTTCTGTGTGATCTTTAAAGGATGTACCTGCTATAAGTAGGTTCCGAAATGAGCATTAGTGTTAATATTTCAGATACAAATGTAATTGAGAAACTGTTTTGGTCTATCTACCATATCTACCGTAGCCAAGTTACCTTCAGCTAACCAAATGTAAGGTCTGCATCAAAGATGTTACTATTTTTTACAATGTAAAGGTATATTGATTATTCAGTTATTTTTATAGACATGCCTTAGATTTGAATATTAATTTGTCATTTTAAAGTGTCGTTCAATCTAATCTATATGATCTGGCTAAAAAGTGACAACTACTATCCCACAAAATGCCCTACATGATTCTAACTTCCCTTCCCACACAGAACAGTAAAGTTTACTCTTAATATACAGTGCCAAGTAAAAGGGTAACAATGGTTTGAACTTTTACTTTCAGGCTCCATATCTCACCATCCACTACAGCTTTGAATATGAGACTACCATCATTTTATAGACAATCATCTTGGCTATCTAATATGTAAATTCAGCTTGCAACTATTTACCATATGCTTAGTTATGTAGATTCTTGTTGTGGTATTTGCATTGTTATAGTTTTGCTCCTAAAAACTAAAGCTCAAGTTTTATTATTTTGTTAGCATTTTGTAAATCCACCTTTGGATTTCAATACTGCCTGAATTGTTCTAGGCTCTTGATCAGATTCAAGCATGTCTCAACTGAAATCTAATCCCAGCTCTTTTCTACATGTTCCTAAAGTTTGTGCATATTAGTCGGCTCACTTTGGTATGAATACAGCTTTATTCTTCAACTCTACCCACACATGATTAATTGGGTTGTGGTCTGTGGACTGTGCAGGCCAAACTCTACTTAATTGTTATTGAACCATTCCTTCTCTATCCTTGACATATTCTTCGGGTCGTTATCCTGCTGGAACACTATGTCGTCCGTTTCAAACCCATAGTATTCGAGTGTACGAAGTAACTCACCTTGTAGGATACTCTCATATAGCTCAGCATTGAGATCACCATCAATCCTGGTGAAGTATCCAACATCTTTGGCTGTGAAACAACCTCATATCATCAGGCTTCTTCCACCGCACTTGACAGTTCCTTCAATTTCTCGATCCATTAGCCCCCTGCTCCTTTGTTCGAACCAGTGACCTTTTGCTTGGGAATCAACATAATAACACACTGAGCTATTAGAGAATGCAACAACAGGTTGTAATTTGTAGTCTACAAGAAGAAACAGATTGTTCCACCACCAGAAACAGAACAGTAACAATGCAGTTACATGACAAGAATTTGCAGAACTAAGCATATGCTAAATAGTTGCAGGTCAAATTGGTGCTTGAGATAGCCAAGATCTAAGTCTATAAAATGATGATAGTCACATGTTCAAAGCTGTAGTGGATAGTAAAATATTAAGCTTGAAAGTCAAAAGTTCAAAACATTGTTGCCCCTTTTGCTTAGCACTGTAGTCCCATCAACCTGTAGAAAAAAAAATTTAAAAAAGCCTGGCCTCACGGCACTTTTGGCCATGAAAAATACATTTGAGGACACATTTTTGAATCCATACCATAAATGTAAGACCGTGACCTAATAGTGATCTAAGTTTTGACCATTTGAACTCCATGAAATCTGTGTAAATTTTGCTAAATCTGTGCTAAATTTTAGCCTTATTACGGACGTCTTAATGTTGTCCTTAGTTATATTTTATCATCAATGGACGCTTGAATCCCTGTACTCATATTTTTTCGGTGGAAATTGACTTCAAAGCAACAATCCATTTGCAATACATTTTATTTCATAGCTAATTTTTTATCATCTCAAAAAGGCATTAAAATTACAACAGATACTTGTCAGATAAAGTATTATGTACTTGAGGACAAAAAAAAAAATTGCAAGTTATTATTCAAGAGGGACTTAGAAAGTAGGTCTCACGAATCCAGACAGTTACCTGGATGTTTAGGTCCAAGATGTTGGCATTGATGAAAATACATTTCTGTAAGTGGCAATCATGATGTACCGAGCCGATGTTGCATTTTAAGAAACAATGATTTTGAAGAAGTTTTATATTGGATGTCTGTTTAAATAACCTAAAGTACGTCTGTAATCTAGAAAGTGATGGTAGGCTTAGAGGCGTGTTCCCATGAAGGAACATCCACTTTACAGTTCGGCTCGTAGCTAGCTATGAGCCGACCATGCATGAGTCTGACGAGGGAGGTGTTTGTAGCCGTCCTCCCCATTCTTTTCTATGAGAGTTCCTGAGTGCACTCACTCGATTGTATTCAGAACTCCCATAGGAGTGAAAATGGAAGACAGCGCAAACGCCGCCCTCCTCATTCTCATGCACAGTTGGCTCATAGCTATGAGCCGACGTGTGAAGCGGATGTTCCGTCGTGGGAACACCACTTTAATCAGAAGTCATGAATATGTGGCCTATTGTTATTTAATTTGGACTGAACCAACATAGATTCATGGAAAGCCAATCAATTCTCTAGGAACCCAGAGGGCAGCCATTTTGTTCACCTAGGCAGTCTTCGTGAGATTGCACCCTATCTATTCATTAATAGCCAGTTATACTTTAATGTTGACTAAATGTGGCCCAATTCTACAGCCAGACCTCACTAAACAAGGATTGGTCTTGAATGGGGGTAACACTTGAGAAAGGAAGGAGATGATGTTAAAAGCTCAGAGAGTCCAAGGCTGGGCAGATGTCCCTCTGGCCATCCGTTTTAATGAGGTTTCTGGCCATTAACCCTGGTCACCTTGAGAAAAAGTGTAAGGAACAGTTTGCATGGATTGTTGCTCTATTAAGAACCAGATATGTAGACACAAAATTGACCTATATCTTTGCACAAACTCTTTTCCAATACATGACAGCATTTATAAACCACAGACAATATTTCTTTCTAAGGACATTCCTGCTAAACACTTCAGCACATACCTCTAGTTTCATTGCTGCTTCTTTTAACAATGCCGCCATTTGGTCTGTGGTGCGGGCATTGCTTACATTTTTGCTGCTTTACAAACTCATGACAATGAGCGAGAAGAAATAAGCAGGTTCTTTTCATGTTCTTCTATTCATCCTGGATTAGCGGTAGTAACATCACAGCTTGTATCTATTGAAATGGAATGAGTCATGTCCCTTACAAAAAATTGTGAAAAATGTATTTAACAAGAAAAATGTGACTTTTTTTGGAAACTTGTTTTATCTTCTCTGCTATTGATATGACTGTATTATGAGAAGCTTCCAGTCACATGATGTTTCGTGCTCTGGATGGTGTTTTTTTTTCCAGGACAAGGAAAAAGTCATGTGACACCAGCCGTAGGATCCTCGTATTAAATGACATTCCGACAGAGGTGAAAATGAAATTATTCCTTATTAACTAGTCGTTTGTCTACTTGTACAAAGGACATTGTCTATATTGACGTTTTGAGATCCATCAGACACTTTCTCATATTGGTGGGTGATCATTAGGCACCAGAAATGAAGCCTTGCCTAGATAAAAGCTAGAATTATTATCCTAGGCACTCCATCAGGTTCCATCATGCTCTGAGGCAAGTCCTCCATTTTTGTCTGTTTCTACTTAAAAAAGAAAAGGTGGTTGTTTTGGTTTCCATCACTTGCTAGAGCCAGATGTTTACTTAAAGGGGTTGTCTTACCATGCTGTTTCACAGCCACCCACAGGCTCACACTTCCTGGTGAGACTGTGGGTGATTCTATGGCAATGATTGGCATAACAGCTCTGCTATTCCTCGCTATTCTTTTACAGTAAGATGAGTGTAAGAGGTTTAAAATCTGTAGTGCACAAGGCTACAGCATTCTAAAGGTTAAAACTTGTCATTAACTTAGGTAAACAAGCTCCTACGCTAGAGATAAGACTCGGTAGGGAGTTACTTACCATGGTCAGATGGCAGCTTGTGGAGCAATCACATAAGAGAGAGTAGGGAGAGGTGGTCGGTAACCTAGAGAAACAGCAATGTATTTGGTAATATTCTTCATTTACCTTTCCAAACATGTTAAAAGCTAATCATTGTGGTGAGAAAACCAATTGACTTTCTATAATGTTCTTTGTGCTCATGATATGTATGGAACGGTCTGCAACTTTGACCCAACTTGACACCTAGTGGTGGCTGTAGACAAAAATGTTTTATATTTTATTGGTATGTCCAAACAGGACATTGGGAGTTAAATTCATGACTCTCACCACCATACAGATATATTATTGAATCAACAGCACAGAGTGTTGGACCTATTTAGGTAAAACATTGTGTTCAATGTTGGAATCTCACCTTAGCTCCAAAAATTGTTGCAAAAAAGTTTGATGTGAGTGAGGAATATAATTATAAGATTTAACTTAAAAAAGGTTGTCCAGTAAAATACTCATAGGCCAGGTTATCATTGGGTACCAACAACTGGAATTCATGATTTTGGGTTGTCGGATCAGTAACCTTTGTCTATATGCCCTAAACATTACAAAGAGGCATTCCCCACTTGGGATCCCACTGTATAAGCCAAAACGGAGATCCTCCCGTGTTAGAGCAGCTCCTGTTCTGGAGGACTCAACATATATTGTATTACATGGAAAACCATTCATAGAAATGGCTGCCATGTCATTTTGCAGTTCTCCTCCATAGGAAATGCTTGACTAGGTGTGACTTCCCTTTGCAAATGCAGCTGTTTTTACATGGTGCCAGGAGTGGGACCTGACGAGGCCATCCCTTTCATAATAAAATTTTGACTGCCTACAACTACCACTAGAGAGGGCGGAAATAAGTTTGCATTAAGCTTTCAATCTTATGATGTAGCTCTCGGGCTAATTGAAGGGAAGCTTCAACCCTTAACAAGATGTAATAGGAAATGAGCCCAGAGTGTTGGACCTATTAATAAAATGGTCTTAAAAAGTGGTCATTTAGTTAAGGAAAGATGCCAATTGTTGAGCCCTGTTCCATGATATTCCTCTTTTTGGTGATGACAAAGTTGGTCTAAGGTCAAAAATGACAAGTAGGACAAAGAGAAAAATGCAAGTTGGGAAAACAGTTTACTTTACTACTTATTAAAAATATAAAAAATTAAAGGGGACCATGAGGTCAGATTTACATTTTCAGAATGCAAACTGACGTAAGCATATTTGCTGCTATCAAGAAATTTCTTCACAGTGGTCTGACATTCAGTTTTAACTAAGGCTTAATTCAGGCTCTTCTCTAAAATGAGACTTTGTCAAGTATAAAGTTTTTGGATTGAACCAACTTGGTGTGTGCACCGACCCATCACCATTCAAATGGGTTGTTTGGTTTACAAAACCAATATTAAGTACACCACTAGGGAATTCTGAGTTATCAGAGGGCGCTCCTGTATTCATTACAAAGAGCATCTCGCTCCTTGGAAGACCCAGTACATCCATTGATTTCAATGGACACAGTGCAATGCTTTACTTCTCCTGTGATGGTGCTACAGGAGAATTGTACAATTGCTACCTGATTTACCAAGTTGGTCGCTGGTGGTACCAGGAACTGGACCCTCCTTGATCAACTTTTTGGAACAACTGTCTACAGAAAGGAAATTGTCCTTAGTGGACAACCCTATTTAAAATACTTACTTGATCTTTATTGGTCCCCCTACTCTACCTTGTTAATCGAAATACCTTTACATTTATTTTTGTCTCTGTAAAGTATTCAATAAGATCAGATATGTAGACTGTTATGGTAGACTGAGAGTCGTAGACTATCCTCCATTCAGAGCAAATATTCATTTTACTGACTTCCTCCTGTACCTGCATACTTAAGACAATGGCAGAGTGGCTTGTTGATACCCTTTCCCCAAATGGCACCTAATACCCAGGTCAAATGCCCCACAAGCCGCTGACTGAATACCACCCTGGGCAGATCCCTATAGTAGATACAAGGGAGGTTGGTAAATGGGCTAAATGGCATAATCTAGTCAAACCTCTATTTAGGATTAGCAGTTTATTATTTGAAATATTCATATTTTTGAAAGTATGAGTTAAAAGGGTTGTATGAGAAACAGCGCCACTTCTGTTCATAGGCTGCACCTGGTATTGCAGATCAGTCCTATTTAAATGCAATATAAACAGTTTTACAGTTAAAATATGGTCAATTTTCTATATATATGAGGCTTCAAAAATATAATTATTGTTACTATCTGAGATACAGTATTCATCCTTTTAAAAGTTCATGCAGGATACTTGATAAATCTTAAAAACGTACCTACTGGTTGGTTTTTGTAAAATGTATTTATGTAACACATTCTTAAAATATTGTAAATTTACGATGATTGAGTTTAATTTCTTTCAAATTATTTTTATACTTTTTTTTTGCTGTGGTGGCATAATCTATTTATTTTTCTGCATTGTTTTTTGCAAATTAGATTTTTTTTAATCTAGAAATCTTTATTCTCGAATAGATAGGTCACCAAATTTGAAGATGTTTTAGTTCCTGTTGTCAGCATGTTAAAAAGGTACAATATTATCTATATGTGTACTGTAAGAAATGAATACATAAAAATCACAAAAACCAACCATTCATATATATTGTAATATTTATCATGTGAAATATAATTTTAGTTTATCTTTATTTTAGGCTATACTTTCTTTTTTTCAAAATTGCACCTTTTGCTTGTTATTCTAGTTGTTTGTGCTTTTTTAAAAAAATTACAAAAATAGGAAAAATATTTTTGGCATTTAATAGCATATTTTTTCTTTCATTTTAGCATGTTTTTAAGTTGATTGATCAAGTCAAGGTATTTTACAATACTCAGATGCTGAATATTTATTCACAGGTTAAACCTTTTTCAGTACTAAAATTTTTAGACTTTGTTAACTTGGTTTATTTAATAACACTGGCACTGTTTCCCTTGACATCAGGGTTCCAGTATTTTTAATGGCAAGAGTGGCATAGCCAAAAACACCAAAAAAATCCCCATTATAATCAGTGGGATTAGTAAGAATTAGTTGGGATCCATTTAAAACAAATCCATCCTATGTGTTATGGCCATAATGGATGGAATCCATCACAATAGAGTATTCAGAGCTTAATTCTGCTGCCTGTACATTTATTTATTAAAAAAAATTATCCATGTAAGTACAATATCTGCCAAAAGAACAAATTAAATATTTTATGAAAATTATTTAAAAAGAACCCTAGATGAATTTACAACATAATTGGCCCTAAAATAAAAGCAATATTCCAAAAATACAAAGAAAACCCCAAAAAGAGTGACAACCATTAATTGTTCATTGATAAAGATTTTTGGAAGATTTATTTTTAATAGATTTAGAAAAAAACAGATTTTTTTTTTTTTTTATCCCATGAAATTTCCAGAATACCCTATATTATTATTCTGCACAGTTATTTATTAACTATAACATAGTCTTTATTCAGACACCACAATAACTGAATTTTGGGTCATTTGCTAATTACATGTAAGAGTAATATGAGCTTCTATGCACTTCTAATTTTTGCATTTGCCACCAGATATGATTCATAAAATTCATTATAATATTAGTATTTTTTTTTTTAATTTAATGAAAAGTGAAATTAATATGGTAAAAAGATCCAAATAGGAAGCGTATGGTCAATTGTGGAACTACAACATTTTTAGAATGTTTTCAGGATTCTTCACACCTCATATAATTTTCCATATGATTACAACTAGTGCCTGTTGACATTGCATAGAAAGATTCCGCCGAGTATCCTTGGCGCGAATCTGTACAGATTTTGCAACAAATTTGGATGCCCATTCTTTGGGGCCAATCCACAATCTGTATGCCAATGTAGAATCCATGCAGAATGAATGACATCACTAATTTTTGAGAAAATACATACTATACATTAAATGTAATGGAAGCGGATTTGTGTGGGATTCATGTAGATTTTGGTGTGGATTACACTCGAATGTTACACCAAAATCCCCACAAATTTCAAGCGTTTGAATTAACCTTCACAAAACTGATCATTACAATTACAAAATTACGTTTATTGTTCAGGTAAAGCAAATCAAATTTTTATGGCTGGTTAGAAGTTCAAAAGTTTTTCAACAAAAGCCGGTTTCAGATTTCCACATTCATTTTTGGTCCCGATACCCAGACATCCTAAAGTAACTTGATAAAACCCGAAAAGGTCTGAGTATAGCAACCATAATAAGGATACTAAAATGCAGTTGCATGATGTGACCCTCAGAACCAGCCTAAGGCTATATTCACAAGTGCCATTTTTAATGCATTTTTTAACAATCAAATATTTTACCAGAATTTTTACAAAAATTGCATCAAAAATAGCATGTGTAAGTGCAACCTGAATATTACCTGCATAATTGTCATCAAATGTACATAGACTATCCATTCAATATTGTATTTATTTATTATTGCTTATGACTGCCAACTACACATCATTTAAATTTTTTTTTGTTTTTTTTTTGGTGGAGGCATGCGGTCAACTGAATTTATTTTTTCTTGCTTCAATATCTGTTGGGCTTCTATCTCATTTTTACGCCTTCCACATTGTTTGTGCTTCTTATCATGCTATGCATGCTGTTACTCAATTTTCTGCTAGCCCACCCTCTACTTGAGGTTATCGTTTCCTATATAAAAGGCATTGTTTGCTAGGTTTATATTTTACACTTATTTATTATAAAATGTTTTGTTTTATGTGTCAATAAGTTGTCGTGTAGAGATGAGTTACATTTTTGTGATGGGGTAGACATGTGGATGCATTGGGTAAATGGATTTGCCAGGTTTTATATTTGTTGTTTGGAAATGCCAAATCAGTTGACCCGTTGTATTCTATGGAATGGGCGAAATGGGTGAAAAGATTTGCTCACCTATACAGTATTTAACCTACTAATATTATCATGCTCTACTCACAATAGTAGCCATTTTGAAGGTTTTACTAGTCTGTAGACTACCAATTCACTGTGAAATAATGAAGTCACTGAGACCTTCAAATTATTTAGTCTAAATTTCAGCCCCCAAAATCTTTCAGGCTGGAGGCAATGTAAAAAAACTTTCAATTATTTACAATGGGGAAAAAGTTGCAGGTAAATTTTGTAAATTGCGAAATTTGTAAAATTTTCAGCTATGTCAGGAATTATGGACAGTTGACTTGCAATTTTTTGTTTTCATAGGAAATCATTTTAATTGTATCCCGACCGTGATGTATGGAAGTTTGCTGCCTTTTTTATATCACTGTGTAGGGTACATAGATCTGAGCATAATAATTACATGTTAGGCTAAGTCTACACTGCATCGGACAAAAAACAGCCGAAATGGACCGTTTTTTTTTCGATGCAAGACCGCAGTTTTTGTCACATTTTGCACAAAAACCGCAGTCGGTTCTCGTTTTTTAGACGTCGCACATACTATTGAATTGTATAGACAGACGCCGAAAAAACTAAAAGCGGCGGCATATTATACAACATGTATAATACGCCGGTGCCAAAAGACGCCCTTTGGACACTTTTCTATTGTACTTTATGGTGCTACCTGAACGATCATATTTTCGCCGCTTTTGAAATCCTAAAAGCAATGAAAATATGAGCGTATTGCTATGTCGTGTAGACATAGCCTTAATGCCACAGTGAACTGAATTTTAGTTTTCACAGCAAAAGTATTTGCACAAATAGGTATGACGATGCCTGAGTTACCTGAAATGAATACAAATATTCAATGTAAAATATAATACAATATGGGATCTTTTCATTAAACTTTTCATATTTAATTAAAAATTTTGCAAAAAAAAATCCATGTCATTCAATTCTGTAAATTTCTCCTGAAAAAAAAAAACTTCTTAAAAATTGATTTTTATATGCCAGATGATGTTTTTTGTTCTGTATATATATGTAGCACTAAAAAAGGTTAACTACAGGAAATCTGTCCTGTATATCAAATGTGATGTATTGTACAGGTTATATTAAATTGGGACATCTTAAAAAAAAAAAAAATCCCCAAATTTACAAAAAAATATTAATGCCATGGATTTAAAAATTAAAATCTTTACTCTGTTCTCTAGATAGTATGTTTTAACCCTTGTTTAAAAGTCGAAGATATTTTTGTATGCCCTGCCAAACTCAGTCATTTTTGATGTGGTAGATGTTAGGATCCCAATGTGCCATTCCATCCAGGTTTTCTTTCACTCCAGTGTTCCTTCTATGCAATACTTACGTTAGCCTTTGTACAAATTATTTTGTATTAGTAACAATGATAAGAAAAAAATAATAAACCATGTGATATAATAAATCTGATGCGTTCAAAGTGTTTTTTTTTGAGAATTTCAACTGGTGCACAAACTCCGCCTAAACTTTTTTTTTTCAGAAATTACTCTTGATTTACTTAAACAGTGGGACTTCTTGAAATCCACTATGCTCACACATGATAATGTCGTGGTAACAGCTATAATACTAATGAATTCTGACAACCATTGTGTAATAAAAATGTTAGTTTGGGGTATTCCCTTCGTAAAAGCTTCTGAGCACTGCTGTACAAGGAAAAATGGTGAAGGGGTCCGTTCAGTCTCAGCATCGATCTGACCCCCAATGATGATAAAGTTAAGATATATCCTAGTGATATGTCATCACATTATGAGTTGGGAACAAGGTCTCTGTTGAGACCGAAACACGTCAGCAGTTGTCCCTTTTACTTTTATCTCTCTCTGTTTGTACGAATTAAATGTAATAAAGTTACAAGACAATTCACCCAGCTGGATTCCAGGCACTTTTTGTGGAGATTTGGAGTATTTTCATTTCTTTACGGGCCAACGGAGATCCGTGCAGGGTGTGTGCCGCTTAACCAGGTTTGGTTTGCTTTACTTATATGTGACCGAATGTGGGTGTCTTGCGTTTGTTTGTTTTACATATCAGTCTGCGTAGCTCCTCCTAATATATAACAAGACAGTTGCAGATCAGACTATTTTCAATGTGGCATGTTCCCTTTTAATGTTATAATGGGCTCAATCCCATTATCCTGAAAATCTTCCCTTTTCTTACTGTAGAAACCACTAATATTCTTGTTGTTTCCCTTATTGTGATTGGTCATCCTTTCTGTAACCTCTCCCCTCTCCAATCTATCCTGAATGCTTCTACCCTGTGTCAAACGCTATACTGATGCTTCTACCCTGTGTCAGTCACTGCAGTGGATGCCCATTCAGTGCAGAATACAGTATGGACTAATCATTGTCACCCATAAAGCTCTCCACAGCGCTTTTCCCCTCCCCACATATCCTCTAATCTCTATCTACCAGCTCTCTGCATTCTGCTGATGATCTAAGATTAAGGGCCTCATGTATGAAATCTGTCTAGGTCTATAACTCACTTTGTTGCACATAGCAACCAATCAGAGCGCCCCTCTCATCTTTCTAGAGCTCTATATGAAATGAAATGGGGGCTCTGATTGGTTGCTATGTGCAACAAAGTGAGTTATAGACCTAGACAGATTTCATACATGTGGAACTAAATGCCTCCAATGCTTGCCTCCAAGACACTGCACATGCTGCACCAATTTTCTGGAATGTACTACCCCGTATGATCAGGCTAACTTGTAACCCTCATAGTTTTAAGCATGCCCTGAAAATACATTAAGTTATCCACGCATACCAAAGTCCCTAATTGCTAACCCCCCCACTTTTAGTCACACACTGAATTATTATTGGAAAATACAATACAGCTCACCGCAGAAGTGATCCACCCCCTGGAAACAGCACGGATGGGTCCAAAGCAAGCCCGTAATGAATCCAAGAAACAACGTATAGGTATCCAGCTTCAATCCAGGTAAGGTAAAATCTCGAAGTTTTATTTCATATTCAGATAAAAAGCGTACATGCGATACACCACATAGCAAAATTCGCTAACGCGTTTCAGAGAAAATACTCCTTATTCATAGCGTAACTAGACAAACACTAAATCTACCTTTATGTAGGAGCATCCGGTCATGTGATCTCACCTCTGGGAAAGGAAAATGTTAACCCCTGAGTGTCCTACTAATGCATCTACAACATGTGCTAAAGGTATTTAAAAATGATAAACGTATAAAAACACTGCTGCATGGCAAATGTATCAATAATGGTACATAATATCATGTCTCTTGTTGAGACCATCTGGGATACGTGTTCCCAGTTGGTAAATCCACCAAGTTTCTCTGTTTAAGAGTTTTTTTCTGTGATCACCACCTCTTGTTGGCAAAAAGACTCGTTCTATTCCAGAGAAACTAAAACCTGACACCTCTCTGTCATGTTTCTCAGTGAAATGCTTTGAAGCCATAGACATACCCAATGTCAAGGGTTTCCTAACATCAGAAAGGTGACGGCGTATTCTCACTTTTAAAGCCGTAGTTTGTGCTGCCAACATACTGAAGACCACAATGTATGCATGTGATTAGATAGATTACAAATTTTGTATTGCAATTTATGTACGATGCAATATCAAAGGTGTCACCTGTTGCAGTAGAAGTAAAACTTTTAGTGATCTTCATATGTTTACAAGCAGTACAAGTTGAATGGCTACATTTGTAAGAGCCCTTCTGCGAGAGCCAGCACGGTACGTCAGACGCCTGTTCAGATTGATACAAACTCGGAGAGACTATCGCACCTAAAGTAGTGCCCCTTTTGAAAACAAATTTTAATTGATCCCTATCGAGTAAATCCCTCATATTGCTTTATGCCGACAAGATTGGTAAATTCCTTTGAATAATAGTGACAATTTCTTTAAATTGCGGACTATATTTAGTGGAAAAAACAACCTGGTTAGATGATGTTTCTACTTTTTTCACATTAAATAGAAGTCTATCCCTAGACAGAGACGCAACTCTCTTTCGTGCTCTGTCTACACTCCACTGTGGATACCTCTTTGGATCAATCTATCACACTTTTCTTTTTCATATTAGGATATTTATCTGTAATGGAACAGTCTCTTTTCATTCTTATGAGCTCGTCTATTGGCAGATTTTTTATTACATGCGGAGATGACTCGACTTAGCTTGCAGGATGGAATTCCTATCGGTAGGTTTACAATATGGTAATACTTCAATCATTCCTTGTTCACCACCAACAGGGTGACACCCAAGAAGTTAACTTAACAGGAATGCAATTCCGACGTAAATGTAAGTTCAGATTTTTGGCTTTAAATGTAAAAGAAATGGGGGCCCGCCCCCGTTTCCCAGCCCCCCCACACCAAGCGGGTGTTATATAAAACATACCACCTGATTGGGGAGACAGGATTATCGGAAAAGGGGGAAATCTCTCCCCAACCAATAAAAATGTTTCGAGAAAGGGAGAGAAAATTGCCCCCAAGATAAGCCCTGACACTGTAGGTAAAATTTTGGAACCTTAAAGTATTATGCTTAATGGGAAAATCCATCCCATGATAAAAAAAAGGGTTTAATTCACTAATAGGACTAAAACTCTTTAGGGAAGTTCCGATAACGTTGGCCCAAAATGGGGTATGAAGGGGACAATCTACTCTTTAAAGGGTAACCAAGAGCAAGGGTTTTTCCCCAAGGGACCCGCGACATAAAAAGCAACCAATTTTTGATCCCTAAAAAGCCAGGAGACTCTCACAAGAGGTTGTAGAACAGTACAATCCCCAAACTCCCAAGGATTTTCCCAAAGGTCAATGCTGCCAAAAAGGGGATGGGTGGGGGAAACAATTTTTATGCGTTTTCGGGGAAAGAGTGAAAAAAGGGCAAAAAGGTTTTCACAACGTTTTTCTGCCAGTGAAGTATAATGGCCCCCTAAAATGCCTCATCCAGTAAACTCTTTAATTTACACTTGAACAGGGTTGGTGGGGTCTGAAGGAGAGGCAGTAAGTGTTAAATCCTTAAAAAGGATACATTTTAATTGCGGTATAGTCCCGCATTTAAACCACCCCCGCGCCCCCCTTTCAGCAGGCAAAAAAAATCTCACTCCTTTGAATTCCACCAATGCTATTTTTTCTTGTTTTAAAGATTTTATTTATGTGGGGGGTGCTTAAAATCTTTTTGAAGGGCAATAATTGCTTTCCCCCATTTTCCTGGAAAAAGGGCCAGACCAACTGGAGAGAAAGTATAGGGGAAAAATTTTCTATTCCCCCTTTTAATCCTGGGGAGGGAAAACTGTCGTGTTGGGCCCCCCCTGTAAATTCTGCAACTCCCACATTTCGAACCCTGGAAAAAAAAAAAACACGTTATACTCGCCCATTTTCCAAAACATCCTGGTCTCATTCCTTGTATGCTTTTAAAATATGAAGATCACAAAAATTTTATTCACTGAACGGTAAACCTTTGATTTCATCGTACATAAAAAGCAATACAAAAATTTTTAATCGCTAATCCATGCATACTTGTGGTCTTCAGTATGTTGGGGACAAATACCTTTAACAGGAGAATACGCCATCACTTTTTGATGTTTGGAAAACCCCCGCATTGGGAATTTTATGGCTTCAAGCTTTTATTAGAAAAATGACAGAGAGGGGGTTTAGTTTCTCTGGAATAAAACGAGCCCTTTTTCCCAACAAGAGGTGGTATCACGAAAAAACTTTAAAAGAGAAACTTGGGGGATTTACCAAGGGAACCGACCCCAGATGGCTTAACAAAGACCTATTTTTATGTATTTTTATGATACTTTTGCATGCAGCATTTTTTTATAGTTTATCGTTTTTAACCTTAGGACCCGCCTTTTTGACCCCTTTCCCGAAAAACCCCATTTTTGAAAACTGAATGTTCAAATTTTTGTGGAATAACTTTTTACACTTTTACCTATTCAGTGATTCAGAGACTGTTTTCTGTGAACCCTTGTGCTTTAAAATTAGTAAAATTTTTATCCAACAATCCTTGTTCTTGTGAAAAATATCAAAATTTCATGAAAATTGCAAAAATTTTGATTTTGAAAGTTGCAAAAATTTTTGCGGCAAAACAGAAATTATTACCCCAAAAGTTTATAATAGTCTACCTATGTCCCTTAGGTTGGCTTTATTTTTTTTAAAAGTCTTTTTTTTTTTACACATTAGAGGGGTTAGAAAATTTATAGAATTTTCCATTTTTAAGAAAATTTGCATTTTACCTTTTTTTTTGGGCCCCTAGTTCTGACGGCTTTGAGGGGGTATGTTAGATACCCCCTAACGCACCGAGAAAATAACCCCTTAACGATTCAACATATTTAGGGAAATTTTATAACCCTTTAAATTTCACAGAAGTTACAGCAACGTGGAGGGGAAATTTCAAAATTTCATTTTTTTGCCGATTTTCAATATTTATCCATTATTCACTGGATCGGTAAATTGACTATAAATGCAACTTAATTCAATTCCCCCCAAACTGCCTTTTTAGAGAATCCCTTGTCCCCCAGTGCATTATTGGCTCACCCATAACCCCCGAATAGGAGGAGCACCACTATACTCTGGGGTCTCATTTTAATCATTTTATTTAGGCTCATTTCAGGTTTGGGCATAAGGGGCTAAAATTTAAAAAACACCCCTAATAGACCACATA